>VYZX01002546.1:12265-31383 GCA_013401335.1 Brachypteracias leptosomus | reverse complement strand
AGAGTAAGATGGAAAAGGAAAAGGAAAACCTCTGCGTTATGATAAGAAGCAGTTTTAATAAACATCAGAGAAAGCAAGGTCGTGTGCACGCGAAGCAAAAGCAAGCAAAGCCGTTACTCTCTACTTCCCATCCGCAGGCGGTGTCGGGCCTGTTCCGGGAAGCAGGGCTCCAGAACGCGTACCGCTTGCTCGGAGGACAAATGTCTTCCCAGAATCCCCCCGTCCTCCTCTCTTTATAGTTGAGCTGACGTCATATGGTATGGAATATCCTATTGGTCAGCTTGGGTCGGCTGTCCGGGGTGTATCCCCTCCCAAATCTTGTCCCCCCCCACACCCCCCGTACCTTTGGTGCTGTGTGGGAGTGATAACAAGGGTGTGTGTTATCAACACCTTCTGCCTTCCAGTACTGCAGCATGAAGGCTGTATGGGGAAAATCGGCTCAGACAGATCCACTACAACTTTCCATTTCTCGTTGTTGAACTTCATGAGGATCCTGTCAGCCCACTTTTCTATCTATCCAACACCCTTCTGAATTGTTTTCCCAGCCCTCCAGTGTAGAGCAGTCCACTCAGTCCGATATCATCTGCAAATGTGATATAGGACCCTTTTGTTTTGTTGTCCAGGCTATTAATGAAGTCTTTAAACAGTATCAGCTCCCATATGAAGCCTTGAAGAATATAACTTTTTACAAGCTGTCAGACTTCATTTGCAACTGGAATTTTAAGAACTAAGAACCTAACCTAATGCAAGAAGCAAGTTTCTAAGTATGAATCTAAAATTCTCGTTTCTGATTTTAGGAATTATTAGAAAGCCAGAGCCTGTGGTGCAAATAGCCCTGCAAATGGACAAAGAAAATTCACAAGCTATAGCTACAGGGTTGGAAATTAGGCAGCTCTGAATATCCCTCTGCCAAACTGAGACAACACACATCTATAGTTTGCCATCTCATTTTATATTTTGGAAAGGCAGCATGCATGGGAAACAAACAAGCCTTCAGCAATTTTTCTCACATGATAGTTTTGAAATGTCTTAGTCATACTCATATAACAAGATCTTTTAACATTTCAAGCAAAGTAGCCACTTCTGAAAGCAGCTCTTTAAAGGTACAAATACTCTTCTTCCCATAAAAACAAACATACTTTTTTTTTTTTTTTTCAAAAGTATTTCATACAATTGCTTCAAATCTTTATTATTCTAAAGGGCCACCTTCTCCAGTAGGCTTCCAGAAGACATTGAATGGATGCCTCAGTAAGACCTGGGGTGCTGTGAACTACTATTCTCAATCGAAAGGGAATACACTTTTGCTTTTTTGACAATCATTTCCTTTAAAAACCCATTACATGTTTCAAATAATAAAACGAAGTCCAGAACATCTTACTACACACTTGCTGGGTAGTTGTATCTGCCATTTATAGGTTATTTCTTAAAGCTATCTCAGTAAAGATGGTGAATGAGAGCAGGTATATGAAAGTTCTTTGTCTTTGCTTGCTTCATTTGATAGCACAACCAGAGCCTTTCTCTGGTACCTGAGAGAAATCAAGGTGGCTTCAACAAGTTGAGCTCTGAGGACCATGCATGAAACAGAAAGCTGAATCTCTGTAGAGAGATAGGCAGATAGACAGACAGATGAACACAGTCCTGGCAAAAGCAGTGTTTAAAGTAATGTTAAGTAACATTAAGCTTTATTTAAACATGAGGAACAGGTAGACTCTGCCTAAACTTAACCAAAGGATACATCTGAGGATACTTTGGACGAGTGAGGAAGGATGGCATGCTGCAGTGCTTTTAACTCTGTGGTTTTGGTTCATTACCCAGTGCATGTTTGAATTCTGCTTGAACCTAAAGCTAGGTTCAAGCCAAAACCTTTGTTGCCAGATGGCTGAATTTTGTGGCTTGGATCAGTTTTTATTTGTTGAATAGACTCTATGTGATTGTTAATCTCACAAGTACATTATTATATGAAACAAAAAGAAAAAACTAGTCTGACATTTTTGTTCTGTAGCCGAGTCATTGACACTTTAAAGAAGTTGTTTGAAAAAATAAGGAAAAAGAAAATTTGTAAAGTAATGAAAAAAATTGAAAGGTAATGTGCATTTGAATAAGATCCAAATTAATATTTACCTTCTGTCAATTTCCTGTTTTTTTTTTATTTTCCTCTGAAGTGCTATGTATTCAATGAAATCAAATGCAGAGGGAAAACAGAATGCTATTATTTTTGTTGTGGTTGTCTATTCTTGTATTTGTACACAATGAAGATGTGAAAGACTGCTTCTTGCTCTGCTACCATTTACAATTTGGTGCAGTTAAAAATAGCCTATTTAATTTCAATAGAAGCCTATAACAGTTATCTTTGTAGCTGTCATTTCTAGGAATGATTGGTGGGTGAATTGATCTGGAGCATGAGTACACATCTAAGTGGTTACAAATCAAATGCAAGTAAAATTTAACAGTCATGTAAACAATGAATTTAATTAACCAGTCAAAATCACAAAGATGCTGTTGAGGGAAGAGCCCTTCAAGGAATAGATGTGTATAAAGCAAGTTGTATTTAAAAATTGAATTAATTTTATTAATTTATCCATTTCTTTTTAAAACCAGTGGAGCGACATGACTTTTCCTTTATGCATATATCCATACTATCCATATTTACAGTGTAATTGACTGTTTTGCTTATCAGGCCATAAAGAGTTTTGTGAGGTTTCATTTTGTTTTTGTTTTTTTTGTGTTTTCTTTTTTTCAGAGTTTAAACAGACAGATAATAAAGGCCAGCTATAATTAAAGCCTTCACTGTATTATGAACCATGTACGAAGTGAGAGAAATGTGGGGAAAAAAAAAAGATGTTTTAAGGTATTGATTGAGATGATTCAGGGGTTTTGATTGAAACATTTATATAAGTGCTTTTCTGGACAAGTGCCAGTGCAATTAGTTGTTCTTTTACTGTTAACTCTCCAATAAAGCAGATCTCTCAGACTGTGGTTGACACAAGTCCTAGCTGTAGTTTATTATGGTAACTTGAGTTAGACAAAACCGAAGGTTTTTGTTTTAAATATCAATACATTCGGGGAGAATTCAAATCTGAAATAGGATTTGAACTTCACTGCTTAGATCATCTCAGATCCTAAGAGAACTACCGTGAATTGGTAGAAACTACCATGGATTGGTTCCTATCACTGCCTACTGACACCATCCAAACAAGCTGCAGAACAGCACAAAAGCGTTTTCTTTTAGCAAAGCCAGAAATTAGATTTCTGGCTCCTGAATGCTGCAAAATTTTTCAAACATATTGGAGATATGACATGTCCAAAAGAGCCCTTCGGCTGTGTCATTTCTATAGTAGTTATTAATCTATATAGCTTACAAGCGAGATCATTGTTCCAGTGTACCCAAGATAGCATAAGTAAAGAATCAGTCATTCATTATTAAATAATTTGCAAATTAGGGTTGGAGAAATGTAAATCTTTAACAAGAATTTCTTATTCTGAAAGGTATGATTTTATTTTGCTAATATGCAGCATAATTATTGTTGAAATTAATACAACTTTAACAGGACATAATATTCCTAAACCCTCTTGAAATAAATATGCATATGCTGGTCTGTATGTTATGAAATATTCAGCATGTGACAAGAAATACTTTGAAAGGTAGAAATGTGCTGGCACTCCAGTAATTGGGTTCATGAATTGCTTCCAATAGAAACGTGGAAGTTACTTTTCCTCTCTCCAACTAAATTCACTAGTTCCCATGGAAAAAATTCATTTTTAAAAATAGTTTAAGAAAATGAATTTGCTCATACAGAGATGAAATACTGAATTTTTGACTGACTTTTTCTTCCCAATGATACAGGTATTTAGTGACACAAGCAATTTGTGTAACAATACAGGCAGTGCTCAGAGATATACTACCAGTATTTCTCAAGAGAAATCCCATAACTATGTTTGTCTTCATTTATGGTAAACCCTTGTAAGAGGAACTTGAAGACTTCTTGTCAGGGAAGTGGAGAAGCTAAAGAGGATATACCTTCACTTCTTTTCTCCAGAAAATAAAAATGTCTTTGCATAATCAGAGAGAATAGCACTACTTGATAATGAATGCCAATTAAATGTATCCTTTCTTAAGTTTCTCAGATGTTAAATATGAGACACTACTAGAGATTAAAGTAAAACAGGTTCTGTTAACAAATAACAAATTAAACAGCAGAAATTCCCAAGACACATCCAAGAACTCTGAAGGAACACAGTGAAGGAAGTTGAACTCCTGTAAAACAAAACAAAGTACTCCCAAACTGAGGTATTCATTAAAATTAGCTTCTGTAGCAGAAAATATTTTACCTAACTTTGAGAGAGGGGCAAACGAGATCCTAGAAATCACAGATCTTCAGTAAATAATTTAGTTGAACTAACAATTTAAAAATCAAATTATGAAATACATAATGCCTCATAATTTTCCAATGAGATTGACTTCTATAAGTGGAAAAAATGTGCCTCTAATATGGTATAATTCCCTGAGAGTGCCAGTAAAATGGTGAGTGAAGGAGATAGGTAGACATGTTTGTCTAAGCTTTCAAAAAGCCTTTGGCTTTCACAGGAAGGCGTTAAAAATGATCAGTCTTAAGGGGAGAGCTAAAATTCTGTCACAGGCCAGTAGCTGGATGAGACACAGAAAACAAAGAGCCTGAGTAACTCATCATCTTTGAAGAGGGTGAAATGTCAGTGGTGGTGTATACGAATATTGAAAGAGAACCACTCTGTTTTATTTAATGTACTGTTTGCATTAATGATCTGGAAGAGACATGAAATAAGCAAACCAACGATTATTTGTGATAGAAGTAAAAAAAAGTATTTGAGAAGTTTCAGGGGCATTTAAGCAGAAAGAAGCCACCAGCATGATGACAGGTATAATATAAAGCTGTCAATGATAGAACAAAGCCCAGAAAATTTTTCTAAATGCTCTTCAATATCTTTGGATCTACAATTAAGATATCCCTTCATTAAAGGAAACAAAACCCCTATATGTATTTCTTATGTATCTGTGCTTCAAAAAAGCAAATACACCATTTGGAGAACTGAACACCATGAAAAGAAGTAACTTTACTTTGACTCCTGAATTTAATGGTAGGCTTTGAAGCTGAATATATGTACATGCATGTATATTAGTTAGGCAACTAGAGATCACTGTGATGGGAGCATTTGTAAAACTGAGCTGAATATTGAAAAATGAGTTCTAATCATGCTCATATGGGAGTAAATTTTACACTTGAATTCTAACTCTGATTTCTCTTGGCTTGCTTTTTCTTTAATTCTTTTACAACAAATTCTGGTCTCTATGCCTTTATATCCATATATATGTGTATAATAGTGATAGAGATGTTATACATATTTATGTTTACAAATTAAACATGGAAATTAATACAGTCATATTATTCATAATTAAATAAGGTACACATACTTTGCAAATATATTAAATAAGCAACTTCATTTTGAGTGCTCAGCATGTTTTAACAAACAGGGAAAAGATGGAGGTCTTGCCCTTAAATCACTACATGAAATTATTTTAATTATTATTATTTATTTACTCCTGCAAACAGAGAGCGAGCTCAGCTGTTGTATAAGATCAGCCTTCTGTCTTCTGGGCTATTTCCTTGTCCCCTGGTTTCTTTTGCACCTTGCTGTGGGGAAAACCCTCTCAGAGGTGGTTTTTATGCTAGAAGTGGCGCGTGCAGCCAATCATCATTATGTTGTTAAATACTGTAAATCACGTCCTTCTTGGGCAGTCAAACCACACATTTGCAGAGGAATAGAATGCACACAGATGCGTATAGCTTGGAAGAGCAAATTAAAACTCAGAATGATCCTTGCTGGAAGGTGTGTCATTATTAACATCTTCAGGAAAATATAAGTGAGATTTTAATTTTTTTTCTCTTCTGCTTCCTAGAGCATATTAACTTGTTTCTTTTAATTCAGTTTGACTTCATCTTCTTGCATTGTCCTGTAGTGAATTTTATGTTTCCTCTTATTTAAGATAAATATTTTATATTTTGAGGAGCTATTTTCTCAATTTTTGAGAGTGAGGGAGTTTTTTACTGTATGGAGTAAACTTTTTACAGTAGTATATACAGAATTTATGAGAAGTACAAGGCATCTAAAGATAAGCAAAACTTTTCATTTCAGTAGGTGTTGATCTATGCAACCTGGAAAGTTTTGCTTTGTGGCTATTTCCCTCTATATGTACAAAATTAATTCCTAAGAATTTATCAGTGTGTCATCACAATATCTGTAAACAGCCAGAATTTTGCACCAAGAAGATTAGTGTTTTGCCCTTTGTGAGAGTGAAGCGCTGGGGCCTGGGCTGTGGGCCTCAAGTGGAATTGACCTATACATAAGTCACCAACCCAGCAACATTTGTTCCCCAAGCTGTTTCAGGCCCCAGAGGCAGAACCTGGCCCACCCATGTGAGGCCCTGCCTTCCCCCAGGGGATTGTGGTTGGGGTGGTGGGCAAGGCTAGAGAGATATCAACCAGGAACTGAATCAGTCTGAGAGAAGCAATGACAAGCAGCTGATCAGTTTGAAGAAAGTTCCTGAGCAAGAGAGTTCCTGTAACCAGTGAAGAATAACAGATGAACAAATGAAGACTAAAAGATGAAGAGGAACATAGATGTTTGTCCTGAGTGTGGAAACAGAAGACTAAAAGATGAAGGTATGTTGAGGAAATGTTGCCAAGTTTGGTGTGGGCCGGAGGAAGCAGAGAATTAGCAGCACAGACAGCCAAAGGCAACAATATAGGTACACGTGTAAAAATGATCAGTAACTATCATCACTCTGGTTCCATAAGCAAAAGAAAAAAAGAGAGGCCATAACATTTGAAGCTTGACTGTTTCTCTAGAATCTGTTTATGATGGCATTTTGCTAGGCCAATCTCCATAATCTTCGAGAGGTCCTGGAGAACAGGAGAGGTTCCTGAGGACTGGAGGAAGGCCAATGTCATCCCAAACTTCAAAAAGGGCAAGAAGGAAGACCCGAGTAACTATAGGCCGGTCAGCCTCACCTCCATTCCTGGAAAGGTGATGGAACAGCTTGTTCTTGCCACCATCTCAAAGCATGTTGAGGAAAGGAGGCTTATCATGAGTAATCAACATAGATTCATCAAAGGGAAGTCATACTTGACTAATCTGATAGCCTTTTATGATGGCACAACTAGATGGATAGATGAGGGGAGGGCAGTGGATGTGGTATATCTCGACTTCAGCAAAGCTTTTGATACTGTCTCCCATGGTATCCTCACAGCCAAGCTTAAGAAGTGCAGATTGGATGGTTGTGCGGTGAGATGGATTGGAAACTGACTGAAGGACAGAGCCCAGAGAGTTGTGGTCAGTGGGGCAGAGTCTAGTTGGACACCTGTGGCTAGTGGTGTCCCCCAAGGGTCGGTCCTGGGTCCAGTGCTGTTCAGTATATTCATCAATGTTGTGTACAAAGGGATAGAGTGTACCCTCAGCAAGTTTGCTGATGATACAAAACTGGGAGGAGTGGCTGACATGCCAGAAGGCTGTGCTGCCATCCAGCATGACCTGAACAGCAGCTCCATTTGTAGTATTTCTTTCAATAACAGTTCCAGTAAACAATAAATTGTAAATCAGTAATTCTGACCTGCTGCTAGTAGCTGAGGTAGACTTATCTATGCCTTTCCTCATAAGAAGCAAAACTAGACAGTTGCATTTGGGAGTTTTTTTCTCATTTGTTGTTATTTGAAAAAAATGTATGTGTCCCCTTACCAAAAGCCTTTTCCTTTACAAAGCATTAGTTTTGCTTACTGAAGCTGAAAATAAATTATCAGACTGAATAAGAGGACATTAACAGGAAAATTTGGTTTTGTGTCTCTTCTTCAATATCTCTGTAATGGAGAAATATCACTGCAGTGAACTCCTTATCTGAATGTCAATAGCTTTATTGTCAGCTGTGTACCTACTTTATGTACTAAATCACAGCTTTTCCTGTTTTCTCCCCTTTCTCCCCTCATTGCCCATTAGAAGCATTTGTCCTGATATGTTAATCTAATATTCTATTAAGATTTTGCTAGTTATGATACAACAATTAAGCAAGCAATTCTTTCTATTTTTTTCTCAGGGACTTCAGTTAGTGTCTCTCACACGTCATAAATAGTGAATATTTTAATAGATGATTGTTTCTCCACCTCTACCCCATGTTATCATTTATTCACTAAGATAACAAAAGACAAATTGAACCACAATGGAAAAGTCAATTAAAGCTAATATTTTATAATTCTGACACAAGGCACAATCATGTTACTGTACCACACCCACAAAGCTGAATTTGGTCTGCTGTGTACACAGTAGATAAAATGAGGAAAAAAAAGTTGAATTTACACTAAGTGGTTTCAAAAATGTCCTTATTATTACAGCTTTTTTGGGGCTCTTCTAAATGGCAATAAACAGTGAATTTGATATAGACAATTTGCAACCATTAAAGCCAATAGGGCTGTATCTATGTAGTCTTGTACAATGGTACCAGACCTAGTTCTCTGTGTTATACCCAGCCCATGCACTCATGACAAATTCACATGGTATTTCCATATATAGTTGCAAACAAATAGTTTCAATTTCCTAATTCCTGAGGATTTTCTTAATTTTAGCTTGTTTTAGCCTTCTATAATATTTCTTCTTTTGCTAGTTTTACCCAGTGGAACAGCTTCTATTTTTCTTGCATAGATGCCTTTTCAGAGTTAGCTTGTTTGATACTAGTTTAAGCATCGTATGTAACTCATCAGTGATATGGGCCCCAGCTGTTCTACAGCTATGGAAGAAGTTACGTCTTTTCAGTGGATATTGCCTCTGTACAGCAGATCTCTTCTAGACAGTAATAAAAGTTGATGTAGACCAACATTTATCATGGATAAGCTGCTGTATGCTAAAAATCAGTCATGCAGTTCCCACTTATACTAATTGTAACCACTGGGATCTTTTTTTGCCATACTTCCTTCTAAAAACATAATCCTTAAAATTTAATCATTTCTTGGAAAAGCCCTTGTGTATGTGATAGTCTATAGCACACCATAGAAAATTACATTCTATCTCATGTAATACTCTGAAAACTTCTAGAGTGCTCTTTTATATGTATTATAGGCTATTATATCCATTTCTATAGTCATATTACATACCTATAGAGAATTTTTTCGGATATAGTAAGTTTCAAGGGACTTTTAAAAAGCAATCAGTTAAAGGATTAGTTGTGATTATGTGGACTACACAAGAATATACTCTGCATGGGTTACTTCTTATCCAGTCCTTTGGAGTGTACACTGAAGGAAGGTCGCTCAAATCAGGTGTAGTAAACTACTCTGCAGTAAGTCTACACAAGCTCACTAGTTTCCTGCTATAAACAGCATCTAAGAGTGCTGCCCTTTTCTGCAGTATAAGTTGAATTCTTACAGGGATTTAGTTTGAGGTATCTTATTGCATATCTCCATGTGATCTCAACTTTCTGAAAGATCAGTTAAGTAAACATTTGCATTAAAATTAGCTCATATTTAGAATAGTCACTATTTGTTACTGTTTGAACATTTATTATATCTCTAGTTTTTTTCTGAAGTATTGTTATGATCAATTCAACACTTGTGATGATTTATTCACAGCAATGGCTAACCACCAATCAACTTGAGACATGTTTTGTGGTAATTATGGCCATAATTCAGTGAGGAAATAAAAACAATGTAGTCTGTTTCAACAGGACCATTTAAATTGGAGAAACTAGCTGCTTTGCACATGCTTTGGGACATCTCTTCATAGTTGGTTACACCTGTGTAACCATACTAGTTTATGGTTATCTTTGTGTAAAAGCCCTATTCACTTCTATGGATTACCTTTTAAAAAGATTAAAGACTAATGTCTTCATCTTGTTCAAGCCTGGGGAAGGATGGCATTGATATCATTGTCACACATGACGAAGGATAAAAGTAAAAAAGATGCAATCCCCTGAATAAACTACATTTGCCTTGGGATTACTGTTTTAATAGCTTGGCATTTCCAATCAATCATGGACAAAGAATTTAGGTAGTCCTCTATTTCTTTCTGAGATGATCACTATAATTACATATAGAATCAACTACTCTTGCTGGTATCAGTATTTGTCAAGTAGTCTTGTTTATGTAGAACATGCTTACAAATGTTTGTACACTTTGAGTGTTATTTTATAGCTTTTCATGGTATGTGCCCGCTTTTTTTGATTCAGAACAAGACATTGAGTGCTGGCTGCCTGAGCAGCCAATATATTCAAAGGTAAATCTGGCTGACAGTAAAACTATGATAGAATAAATGAGAAAAATATGGAATTGCCTGCCTATCTCAGATTTATCTATTTGTTTATGTGATCTAATCTACTTGGCCAGTACTTTGGCACAGTATTTTTTTTATAAGGACCACAATTAATCCATTACTTTGACTGTTTGAGAGTGAGGTTCTATTCTATTGGTATGCTGAATTAAAAGAAATTTCTTCCCTATGTTTGTAGAAATGTTTAAAAAATAAGTTTGAATGTGGTTTTGGATACTGTAACTCTTTCCATATTCTTAATTTCTATCTATAGAGAGACTAAAACAAAAGAAATTATTTATTTTGTTTGCCAACCTAAATGACTAAAGATAGCATTATTATGTTTAATACTATTAACTTGCAACTGAAAAGTTCTAAAAGTTAATACCCACTGATGTCACTCCCAAATTATCTTAAGTAACAGTATTTGATCTTAGTATTTCCATTTTTCTTGACATACTCATCTATTAAGTGCATATTTGTGTGCTTTCTCTGTCTTATGAATATATAAAACCTGAAAACATTTTTCAGAGTAATCCTACTACCATTGTTATGTAGGCAAAATATAAGGAAGTGATAGTAAAGTATAATTTACTGAGATAGTTTTTACTTTTTAACATAAATAAAAACGACCAACTTATGGCTAAAGCATTTCTGAATCCATTCTCTAACATGAAACAGAAATTTCTTAAAAACTTGTCATACTTTCAAAATTAGGCTACATGAAACATATTTCTCCATTTACTCTGAAATAAATCTGGAATGATGTCAAAAGTCAGTCCTTTGTTATTTATAAATGGTTGCCATTCTCTAGTGTGCCTCTTGAGCGTTTTCCCATCAGTGTAAAAAAAAGGCTAACAGTGATTCAAAGGCTGTCTTTTCTTTATTAGTGGCAAGGACTGGTTATTTAGGTGATTCAGTAAAGCTACAGATGACTATCAGGATACATGGCTACCAGTCTTTTCTTACTGTTGAAGATGTCAATGGTGAAAGCTCTTCCTATCCTAGGGCAGCTCTGGGTTCCTATGCAGATGATAAAAAGAAAGTTGTTTGTGGAGAAAGATGTTTTTTCCCCCGAGCAGTCTTGTTTGTATTTTTCCTGCATTTAATAATATTAACTAACCCATTTTTATAGCATTTCACCTTTCTGGTACTTAAAACTCCTTAATTAGAATAATGTTTTATGTTTCTATAATAGCTGTGCAGAAGATATTTCTCCAAATCTGTTTCTCAAACACGATTAACACTTCTATTTAGTATTAGATATTCATAAAACTGACCTCAAACAACTGGTGACTCTTAACTAACACAGAGATTGATAACAGTCCTTAGTTCAGAAAGCTGATTTTTTTTTTTCTTGTTTTGCAAGAGTGATGTAGGTACACCCAACAACTGCAATGTCAGGAGAAGAGCTGTAAATCCCATTCTTGCATTTATTTATTTATTTTTAATATAATAATTTTATCATGAAAAAGGAAATAGCATTCTGTAAATAGTTCTAATAAGTAAGCTTTTGTAAGAGAGCAAAATTGCTCTTAGTGATACATAATTGCGTGGTTGGATGGCATACTTGTGAAAATTAACTCTATCCTAGCTCAACCCAGGAAATATGTTTATGTTGTTGGGGGTTTTTTTTGTTTGTATGTTTGGTTGGTTTGGTTTGGTTTTTTGGCTATGGGACTTGAAGCAGCTAATCTATTGAGTAGGGATTAGTAAAATGCTTACTTGGTGTATCCTATGTTCTTAGCACCAAAAGAAACTAGTGTGTAGTTTTGGGCTCAATCAAAGTTTAGTCCTAATTTTTTGATCTATTGATGGACAGAGATAGAATTAATTTAACCATTTCCCAGATGACACAGAAATCAAGTCAAATATGCACACAAAGTGCAAGATAATGAACTCCAGCCAGTAACTATTCCAGTTTGTAAGTCAGCTTCAACTGGGGCCCTGCTCAAATGAACAGAGTATGGGAAACAAACAAGTGGAGCTTGAGATGTGTGCACATCTGCAGGGCTACGATGTTACTGGAATCACTGAGATGTGGTGGGATGGCTCCTTTGAGTGGAGTGTGGGAATAGAAGGGTATAGGCTTTTTAGGAAGGACAGGCAGGGAAGAAGAGGAGGGGGTGTTGCCCTCTACATCAATGACCAGGTGGAGTCCCTAGAGCTTGGCCTGGGGATGGATGAGGAGCTAACAGAAAGCCTATGGGTCAGGGTTAAAGGAAAAGAAAGGGAAGGCACTATTATAGTGGGAGTCTGCTCTAGGCCACCTAACCAGGATGAAAGAGTAGATGAGGCCCTCTATAGGCAGATAGGAGCTGCTTCACATTCACAAGCCCTGATCCTCATGGGGGATTTCAATCACCCAGGTGTCTGTTGGAAGGACAGCACAGCAGCACACTGGCAATCCAGGAGGTTCCTGGAATGCATCAATGAATGACAACTTTCTTCTCGAGGCGGTAGAGGAACCTATGAGAAGAGGTGCTATGCTGGTCCTTGTCTTCACCAACGAGGGGCTGGTGGCTAACGTGAAGCTCAAGGGCAGCCTACAGTGACCATGAAATGGTAGAATTCAAAATCCTCAGGACGACAAGGAGGGTGCACAGCGAATTCAAAATCCTCAGGACGACAAGGAGGGTGCACAGCAAACTCACCACCCTGGACTTCAGGAGAGCAGACTTTGACCTCTTCAGGAACCTGCTTGATGAAGTACCATGGGACGAAGCCCTGAAAGGGAGAGGGACCCAGGAAAGCTGGTCAATATTCAAGGAACACCTCCTCCAGGCCCAGCAGCGATGTATCCCCAAAACAAGGAATGTGGGCAAGAGTGTCAGGAGGCCTGCATGGATAAACAAGAATCTCCTGGACTCAGTTGCAAAAAAAAGAATGTACAAAGATTGTAAATGAGGACAGGTGGCCTGGGATGACTACAAAGAAGTTGTCAGAGCAGCCAGGGTTCAGATTAGGAAAGCAAAAGCCCAGATAGAGTTAAATCTGGCCAAAGATGTTAAGAGCAGCAAGNGAGGTTTTGGTGGGGGGCGGGGGGAGTGATAGAGGGACTAGGGGTGGGCACCGGGCACCCAGCCAAGGTAAACCCACCACATAGGTATATCAATGATAAAAGCAGAGCTAAAGAAGATGTGAGCCCCTCCGGAAGGAAACGGATTCTGGATGCTCCATCCCTGGAGGTGTTCAAGGCCAGGTTGGATGAGGTCCTGGGTGGCCTGCTCTAGTGGGAGGTGTCTTGCCATGGTTAGGGGGGGAGGGGGTTGGAACTGGATGATCTTGAAAGGTCCCTTCCAATCTAAACCATTCTATGATCATTCCAGTCTTAAACTACCTAAGGTATTCTGTTAGAAAGCAACATTAGAGAACACAGCAAAAGTACCCTTGGTTTCCTTCTGAGTAATTTCTGAGCCATTTTGAGATGGAGCTACTTGTAAGATTTTAGCTATATAGGAGGAGATTGGGAGCTCTGAAAATTCTGCCAAAAAGCTCCGTAGGCCAATCAGTAGTGAAACTAAATAACTAACTAGTTAGATAATGACAGAGTTACATGATGATCATACCTTCTGTGTTGTGCAAAGAGGTGAAGAGAGTCATGGAATAAGGAGCTTTTGTTTGAGAAGGATGAAATGAAAGATTTCAAGAAGACATTGCTAATTTTGCTCAATTTATTAGCTGTTTTTATTTAGCTATTAATATTGTTTAGCAGTCGCAAATATAGAGGGAGATAAAAGCAAGCAAACTAAATTTGTAGGTTAAAACATCTTTCTGAAACTGACAGCTCTGAAGCTGTGTTAAGGAAAAAATTCTCATTACATTTAGTTACCTTTCTAATCAATATAAAATCAGAAAAGAGATGTATGCAAAGTATAGGGAAACTGTCTTGATATGCACATAGATTACTTAGCTGACTAAAAGTTGCTGGAATGTCTTAGGATTCAGGAACTTTCATGATGAATTAAATCTAGGCATGAGCATGCCATTAACAGTGTATTAAAAGAGGTGACATGCTACTGGAAAAAAAAAATCTTTGTTGCAAATGGGTCTTCTAAGTAACCAGTTATACAAAGAGAAGTTTCCAGAGTCCTGATTTCTATAACTCTCTACCAGCAAAAAAAAAGTCCAGGGAGAAAACCAAGTGTATGGCGTTTCCTTATTTCAGTACAGCTGAAAAGGCAATATTGCATGTGGCAATAATTAATGCTTGGATTAATAAACAAGGATGTTTTTCATAGTTAGTGCTCTCTTGAAGTAATAATAATTGCTGTTATCTCTTAGTTTACTTAACTGGTTTTATCTATCAAAGTCATTTTCTGAGAAGGTGAATCAAAGTCCTGATTAATACAAACTATAGACAAAGGGCAGTCAATTAATTGGATTCAGGGCACTGATGACTCTTCCCTTTTTTAAAAAATTCTAAGANGACGAAGGTTTGGGTTGTGGCAGGGGGGGAGTGATAGAGGGACTAGGGGTGGGCACCGGCACCCAGCCAGGGTAAACCCACCACAGGAACATATGTGCATTATCTGAGATTTGGAAAGGATTTAGATTCTGTAGATTAGTTAAGGCGCTGTAGGAATAAATGATCTATATTAAGATGATGGTAAGCCAGTTCCCATCTACAAATAAAGAAGCAAAGAGATTATGGCCAGAAAAACCTGCTGTATAATTGATATCCTAGTGGACACCTTTGCTTTATTAATAAAGTATATTTGTATCTGTACAGTATTTCCAGCCTTCCCATCACTCACATCCATTTAAACTAGGTTTTTTTATCACATGAGAATTTCTGGCTGGAACATGTTCTCTTTTACGTAAGCTGAAAAACACAGCAAAAAAGGTATGCTTGCACCAATTTTTTCATATTATCATATACGCTAATAGAGTATATGTTCTGAGCATGTGGGATTTTTTCCATCCTTATCTAGCCTTACAATTCCATATAAAAAATACGTAGTTTTAGTTTTAATTTTATTTTGTTAAGGTATAGATTTGTATATTAAGAAAACCCTCCTATGTGCTTCCCTTTTCTGACTTTTTTTGGACATCTTCTCTTCCAGTTCTCCCATACCTTCCAATGTAAATGTTTTGCAGTTTTAAAAGGAACTGCATAGTATTATGTGTTGCTAGAAAGAGTGAACAAGATAGTTGAGAGGAAATGGCAGAGGATGTGTTTCTTAGAATTGTAAGAAAAAGCCTATGAAACTGATGAATCACTAGGGAACCACAGATGTGTTAAACATGTATACACACATATATGTATGCATATAAACATAGCAAAGAGGATATACAGAGTGATTTGTATGAATGACAAAAATGGATAAGTCTAAACACAAAGGTGGTATGTGTTGAGATGCTGTGTTATTTACACAGTGGTCACTTCCCTTGGTAAGTGTCCTAATTAGGAAATTATAGTAGATGAAAGTGTCATTTTTACATTATAGTTTTTCAAATTGTAATCAGTCAAGATCCTGTTGGATTATTTATGCACAGCATATAAATACAATCTGTAGAAGTTAAATCTCATCAACTGATTTCTCAATGTTGATGTTAAATTGGAGCTCAGCAGGGCACAGCTTGACATTGGTATCAGGACTGAGTGTATAGGCTGCTGAAATCCTTCAGGTATCTAGAAAGCTAATTTTTTTTCTTCTCCTCAATAACTAGGAAGAATGCTCTTTGTACCTTTCCAAGGTGCATATTTGACACTTTTGAAAACAAGATGACTGTAGCATGCATTTTCTTCCAAGTCTATGGCATTATTATTGTTTAGTATCTAGATACTGCTATTATGTGTGGGTGTTATTCATATGCCTCATTTTGGGGGAAGCTGCTTTTCAGTCGCTTTTGTGGTTGTGCCACTAGCTCTGCTGTCTTAGTTTACGCTCTCTATGATCTCTTTAAAGTCTTTAAAGTGGTTTCTGTTTCAGAATACATATAGTTCCTTGATTTGTTCCCTTCAACCACATTTTATTCTTTGGCGAGCAGCAACAGAGGTTTAAGCCTTGATTCTTGAGAACGTTAATGGTCCTTTGTAGAACTGAGTATTTTAGTGTGGTTTAGGTCACTTTGATACATAGATGATATTACAAACTAAATGCACTACTTGAAAGACTTTCATGTTAATAAATGGCTGTAGGATGTGATTTTGCTCTTGACATCTTAGATACAAGCATGAGCTAATAGTGTAAGATTGAATCTGTAAACATTTAAAATTTTAATTGTATCTCTGACATTGACACCCCTTTGCCTTAAGTAAGCCATTAGCTCATCTTAGAATTCTCTATTATGAAATAGTGAAGATATTTAACCTCATATAAGTATCTTTTATATGACATCATTAACAATGAATGCTATAGGATACATCATGGGATTGTTCTTTAGTTCATGAAGTTTGTATAAGATTGTTTTTATTTCTTTTACATTTTGAAAGGAATGAACTGACTTAAGGTTTCCCTTTGGGATTTAGTCCTTCTTTGAAACCAATGTTGTCAAATTAGGAGGACCAGCATATTGAACTTTTTGCTTATTTTATGAAGTATTTTACAAATTTACTTTTTGTATCTTTTCTTTTGATGATACCAATATACGTATGAAAGATTGCATCTCTGTAAAGAAGAGATGCTGAATCTCCTGATGAGATATGATTAATGTAATTCTTCCTTCCTATTTATTCACTGTGGTATATGATATCTGTCTGTCTTTCTGTCATATGCATACAAGCTGATGTGTGCTTCACAGAAATTTAAGATTTATAATTTGATATAAAATCAATACAGATAAGCCTTTCATGTGCAGGGAGGAGAACACTGTAGAAAAAAAAAGTATTTTTGCAATAATTGTCTTTTAATCTTTTTTTGTTAATGATTTTGATTTATTTTTTCATGAACAACCTCAGTCTTAGATATGACTACCTGACCAAGTGTTTTGTTGAAAGGCTGCCATATAAAATAATAGCTCTAGGGGCAGCCAGTCCCTGAGAAATGTCGGTTCTTGAACTCTGAGTAGATGTCTGCCTAGAAGGGCTTTTAATTTCACAATGTTTCCTTTGGGGCAGAGGACATAAGTATATGTGCAGAGGAAAGAATCAACTCTATTGCACTCGAGAGAGTAATTTCCTCTTCTGTGCTACATTATATTACATCTTTGAGAGTATCTTTCAGATGAAGACAGAGCTGTACCTGTAAATGCCTTGTGCTTGAAACATTTTTGGTCATAGGGACAGCCGAGGACTATGGCAAAGGATCCCTTTCCCTTGCACTCAAAAGCAGCAGCAGAGGCTGCTTGCACTGACTGTGAATGTCTTGACAGAAGCACCAGTTCTGGTTGAGTATGTGGGACACAGAAGACAGAGCAAACAGGAGCTGTGCTCATGGCACAGAAGATAAGTGATACAGGAAAAGACTCTGGCCACCCCAAGACAGATACCAGTATAGTATGTCCTCTGAGGCAGGAAGAAACTTCCAGAAGCACTCCTCCTCCCTGCCCTGCCTTTGTAATTAGCAAAGTGTGTCTTGAGGAGCAGAAGCTGACTCTTCATGTTGATGTGCTTGCTAGGTCCCTCTTCTTATGCAGCCAAATAATATTACTGCAGGCCGTAACTAGGGAACTGCTAGGGCCTGGGATTCACTCCAGGATACTCCAGTCTCAATACTGTGGGGCACTGAATTCAGACATCATTTCAAAACATGCATTTTGATATAATGCTTGCAAGGGGATGCATGCAGAAGAAACACCCTGCCATCATACTGTGCAGGTAAATCTGTGGCTTTAAATGCTGCAGAGTCTGAGTTTATGCAGGAAAACTCTGTTTGGCATCTTCAAACACTACCATGAACTGTTATGTTTGCTGTTTTCAACTATGTAAATATTAGAGAGGACAAAATCTCTGGCTTCTCAGTGATTGTGCCCAGTTTTTAGATTTAAAAATACTCAGCAGTGGGCTGCTTTGTGTAAAGCTTTGGACAGGACACTGCAAAAGCAGCCAGAATTATGAGGCAGAGCTTCCTTGGCGATGAATGAGCCTTTATAGATGTGTCAGTAGTATTACAAAAGGAACTAGACTATCAAATCTGCATTGCTTCCTCCATGGTGTGTTCAATCTTTTTAGTTACCAATCTATGTATACAACTGCATCTGTCAATGTTCTCGACAACTGCTTTACTCCAACTAACTGCACTGTATTAACTGTAGGTATTTGGCTCTAGATAATTACATCAACTTTATCTAGTCATTTACTATTCTTTATTCCTTACCTTCAGCTAACATGGCTCCTTTTCTTTCACAGCAAAACTGCCAATTTTTTATCTTTACAGTTATTCACAGTTCCTCCACATCTATGTTCTGTTCTTATTCCTTTGTTACTATTAACTCTGGCTTGTCTGCTAAACAAGGCCTTATACCCTGCCAACGTTTTCTGTGTGCAGGAATTTTGAATTCTAGCTTGTTTGGGTTTGTTTTTTTTTTCAACAACCCCTCCTTTCTGTGCTTTAATTAGAGATAAATTTCAGAGCATAAAGAAAACAATCTTAAAATAGAGTTTAGGACTAACAATTAAATAAGACTTCATTAAAATACCTGTTTCCAAATTACATTCCTCTATTGTTAATTTGGATACTTAACCCTTTTTACTTATGTTTCTATCATAAATTGGTTTGCATATGAGGTCATGATAACCACAGGGAAAATTTCTTCTAGATCCTGTAACCATGAATAATCAATGAAAATATTGTTTTAGTTTATATTTAAAGATATATTTTAACATTATCTTCTGAAAATTTTTACTTGATCTG
>VYZX01002545.1:25071-132901 GCA_013401335.1 Brachypteracias leptosomus | reverse complement strand
CCGTCAATCACAAAGGACTGTTGAAGACCATATATATATATATATATATATATGTGTTGCCACTATTCTTAAAATACAGAAAGTACAGTTGAATAGG
This sequence comes from Brachypteracias leptosomus, assembly GCA_013401335.1. Taxonomy (NCBI): domain Eukaryota; kingdom Metazoa; phylum Chordata; class Aves; order Coraciiformes; family Brachypteraciidae; genus Brachypteracias; species Brachypteracias leptosomus. The sequence goes on along the minus strand of VYZX01002545.1, from coordinate 132,804 downwards.
ATTCCTAGTCAAGATACTGGTATTATTAAAGTAACAATCACCAGAAAATGCTTTATTCACTATTTGGAAGTCTGAAGAAATACTTAGATCCACCAATGACATTGCAGGTGCAATTTAATATTGTTGAGAGCATGTAAGTACATGACAGTCCTGTCCAAAGCTGTACAAATATTGATATATGAGAATTCAGGTTTTATTTACTTACCTTAGGTAGTAGCAAAAGAGGAACATAGAGGAGCACATATTTAGATGATAGGCATACATATCCACCTTTGCTAACATTGCACACTCCCTCACCCCTTCACACATAGAATTGCATGAAGATCCTGCCATGAAGACCCTTACAAAACCCAAGAAAGTTTTGGTGATCCTCAGCTCATATTGCCATTCTCCCTCAAGGAAAGCCTTTTACTAACTGCTAAAAGCAGCACCATCTACGACATGAAAAGCAGGATTAAAGCTTTGCAAGCTGTTATTTATCTTATCAGTCAAGCAGGTTTGCAAATACGTTACATCACAGGCCATTTCCACAACTGGAAATACAACATGCTGAAGAAAGGTGACTGTATTTAAAAAACAACAACAAAGCTATAATTTACTCAAGAGCTCTGTGGTGGTATCGTCGGTTGTCTACAAAGGCAGATGCATCAGACAACAAGATCACAAAAAGCTTTATCCCACATCAACAGCAGGCAGTTGAGTCTTCCTTCAAACTGCAGATGAGCTAAATAGCCAGAGTGATGGATCTGTCACACAGAGAAAAAGGTAACCAGCCACAGACTTGGCACTTATAAGAGACAGCAAGGCAAGTACAGAGGGCTTAGCTTCACCACATTGTAGGCCTGATTTATATTTCCTGCTCTTACCCCACTGAACTGTTGAAACCTCTCACCCTCTTTGTTCATTAAATAGGAACAGGAAGAATTGACTGCCATTTGACACACAGACAAAAAGGCTTTGGTTGGCAACAAAGCATTGCACACAAATATTCAATTAATAAAATGGGTAAGAGCAGGAGGAGATACCTGATGCAGCAGGACCTTTCCTCTATCCAAGATGGGGAATATTCAAATCATTATTCAAATTAACTGTCACACTGACAATAGGACTAAATTCACCAATGCAACAGTAAGTTTATGGCCCACCCTAGTGACAACCCTTTCACTTTTCTCCTTCCAACCACAGGGTTCCTTCTCCTCAGACCCTCACTCAAAACAAACACAGCCTGCACCTTATCAAAGCAAAAAAAAAGCTTCAGCTAAAGCAAACTGTGCTACAAGTGCAAATGTCTCATTTTTTCTGTGTATTCTGTTGAGGAGTTATTAAAATATCATTAAATGTTTTAATCTGTAAGAATACACCATAATAAGTACTAATCCAGGTACTTTTGTGATTAATTATTCCACAACTTATTTATTCCCTTTACAAAAATCCCACAGTAGTTACCATCATGCCATGGGTCAGAGACAACAACAAGCTTCATGTATTAATTCATTACATTCATATCAAGGATGTTGATCAATTTACAGGTTAATAAAAAGTAGAGGTCTTAATGGACAGAGAGCTTCCACAGTGGGTTTTACAGAATCAGTAGGTGTAGCAAGAGCAGGTTACTCTTCAATCTGTTAGGAATTTATCAACATGCCAATCAATTCAATCTGGAATAGCTTTTACAGGAATTTTTGATTGTTTCCACTACGTAAGGCGACAAAATAAGTTCTGCACTTCCAAATCAGTTCAGATGCTTTATGTGATCCATGAAATTGTAATATCAAGTACACTAGCATCCAGTAAGTCATGACAACACCTGCACCGGCCAGCACTTCACTCCCATACAGACATATGCAACATATATTTTTTAGGCCATGCTTGATCCAAAATACCCAACTACCTTACAAGCTATCATATTTGTAGTATCAACTGATGAAATAGTGATTTTAATCTTTCACAAACAGATATCCTTTAAATTAAAATCCTGCTACACTACTATGTGACAGGCTAAATTATTTCCAATGCCAATCCAAAAAAAAAAAAAAAAAAAGAGAGGAATTCAGTTTTTCTAAGTCAAAAGAAATTCTTACTACACTAGCACTTAAGAGGTTTTCAATTTCATCTTAAAACTCACTTTTTTTTTGACAAAGGCAAGATTTCCCATTTTGCGTGGGTTTTGCAAAATGTAACTGTAAATACAGTTACCCAATACTGTGATACAAAATCCTGCTCTCACTGCATCATACAGTGATCCAGCATCCACATAAAGATGCATGTACAAGAAATATATGGTGATATTTCCTGAGGAAATACAAAAGTTGCTTCCACTGCCCTTTGGAAGCAACTCCAGAGCTCAGAAGATATCACCAATCTAAGCACTACATTCTCAGAAGTCTGACTGAGGAGAGGCAAGCAGAGGAACTGTCAAACCAATCACACAGGCATGGCCAAAAAGCTCTGTCCACACAAGAGAGATAAAGATGTTCCAGAATGCATCTGTGACATTTAGGGTTATAAAGCCAGGAAAACTTTGTAACAAGCTGAGGTAGTTATCAAGTGTCAAAACCTGTACATAGGCCCAAATCATATTTATAACCAGCAAACAGTGAAGAGTAAAGGAGGTGTTAAACAAAATTTGCCCACCCAAATTAAATCTCAACTGTGCTTACAGATCAGATTTTGATTTTGTCTCAAAACTGCCTAAAAGCTGATATATGGTGTCCTTGAAATGTTACAATATATTACCATGGATGACTACTCCCCATAAGCTAATGAGCTTCTTTTCTCTTGAGTGAAATTAAAACCTTTTATAAGCAAGTTACAATGAGTTATAAAATCTGAAGCAGAAAAGTAATCAACTATGCAAGTACAGAATAAAACAGTATACCATAAATGCTAACAACATACATGCTATAAATAAAAGCTCTTAAGAAAACTGCTCAAGGTCAAATTTTATCAGTCCTCTTCAAACACTTGATCCTCTGGGCCTTTTTAGTTACAAAGTCTACGCCTACTCATAAAGTGATTTTATTATTTTGAAGGGATTAGAGAATATGCTATTGTTTAAGTATATTATTCTGTAGAATTAAAGACATTAAAGTAAGGTAGATGACTTACATACAAAAAATACATCCTACTAATCAGAACAAAACATTTTCTGCTTCATGAAACAAACAAAAAAGGTCTTGTATCAAGATTTAGGAAAACAAGCAGGCAAGTCATTCATTTATCCCTAATCTTGTTACTCAAATTGACAGGTCATTTCAGCAATCCGGTCTTTCAATCTATCGAAACAATACAGTACAATTACTGTTTATTGCCCTTGTTTTCCACATAGAAATGTACTTATTGGAACTAGAAGTATTTTTTAAAATGCTTATTCAAGTAGCTTTCCCTGTGGAGAACAGCTTATTTTTGAGTGAAGGTTCTGCAGGTTTTACTAACTTTATTTTTAAAAAATAACTCAAGAATTATAATTACTAAATTTTTCTTTACAACTTACTCACATTTTGCACTTCAAGGATCTGTATAAACAAATAATGATTTTGTTCTCTCCAATTCTAATGTACTAGCACAAGTCTGAAGTGTTTGCTTTGAAACTTTCAGTGCCTGATCCAATCTCAGTCCAGATACTTTTGTTTAAACATTCCTTTGCAGCAGGAGTTGAATTTGTTTTCACTAAAATTTTTAAAACAATCTCAATATGATCCTTTGTAATATCAACTGCTAAAACCTTCCTACTTTGAAATGTAAATTTCAGAATCTATTCCCTTGTAAACATACTTTTGAGAAAGTAAAAACCCTGCTTTCTCATAGATTCCACATACGCAAACAAAGCAGAAAAATGGGAGTACAAAACAGAACAGGCTGAGAACCTGCCTCCCTCCCCATTCTTTATATCTTTAATATCAATGCAGTAAAAATACTGCAGCTTACCAATCAAAATGAAAGCATGAGGTAGTACATGAGGCAGCATGAGGTAGGTTTGGTTTGTGTTTTTTGGTTGTTGTGTTTGTTTTTCTAAAAGGCTACAGAATAAAATATTTTCCTAGAGCAAAAGCAATCCTAAGCAATGAGAAAGCAAAAGATGCAAAACTAGAATAGTGGCAATTGATGAAGGATTTACTTAAAGGGTATTTTAATAGCTGGATAGAGCAGCCAGGAGCAGTTTTCAATGTCTCCAGATCTAATTGCTCACCTTTGCTTCTAAATACAAGCTGTTCCTAAGAGAAAGGTCACAATTTATAAAATTTCCTATACAGTTATAAAACCCACTATGACACCACTCTCAAATCTCCACTGATGAGGGCTGACAGAGAGTCTTTAGACAGGAGGAATAAAAAGAATAATATACCAGAAAATCCAGACACCCACAACTAATGAGGTCAAGTCAACAGAAGCATATGGTGTTCTGTCTGTGCATTGGCTTCAGACAATAAGGATAATTAAACACATGGTTTGTTTGAGAAGAGTCATTGGCAGCACTTTGAGCTGAAGGTCTTATTTTAAAACAAAGAACAGCAAGCTACAGTGATAAAAATAAAGAAATCACACATTCGCAATGTATTTGTCCTGATCTGACTGATAACTTCACTAGCATTCATACTTCTTTAACAAGTAAACAACACTGCACAGGACTCTATGGATGAATACAATCCTCAGGGTTTTTTTAGATTCCAGCTAGTTCTTATTTTATTCCCAGTGCTAAGAAGCATGCTCAACTTTGCTGGCATTTAGTCTTTAGAGGGAAAGGGATATAAAAAGGTCACCGAAATCATATGCTAAATCAGTTCCACAATAAGCAATCAGCATTTAACACATCTCTATCCCTGAATAGAAACACTAAGGAATAAATAAAAGCTTCATAGATTCTATTCTCAAAAAGCAAAGCTGTACAAGGAAAATTACTGCAACTTCTGTTGTAGACATACATAGCACAAAGAGTTCAGCTTAAAAAATTAATAAAAGAGCTCAGTTTAGTATGCAAACCACTGAATTCATGTAATTTGGACATTAACTCTTTACAATGTCAGAAAAAAATTGCCTTCAAACAACCTTCACTAAACGCCTCCACAATTCATATTTCTTACTGGTCTTGCACAAGACTCGAAGTGTACAACAGTGTAACAGAAACTAGGAAATGGTCAACAGTAACAACACAGTATTACCTCAAAAACAGGAACACAATTTCTGGTGACAGCTTTCATACAAAAAATCACTATGTCACAAGTAATTTTTCAAACTAACTGCCAATTAAAAAGCTATGCTACAACTCTGACTAAAATCTTATGCAGAAGATTTACTGTTCAAGCAAGCACAAAGATCCAGCTCAGGCAAGCATTACAATCATAGCACTGGAACACGCTTTACTTTTAAGATACAGGATAGGTCAGTATCTAGCCTGCATTCTTGGCAGCACTGAAGGACTAAAGCACAGTAACTGAAAGAAAGCATTCCCATTGCATTTTTTAACATTTTGAAATAAAACAATCCATTCTACATTTCTGCAGAAATTCAGGAATCAAGCATACATATTGCATCCACTTATTATGTTTGCTTCCATCATTTAGTTTATATGAACATATATATACATATGCTTTTTTGCTACAAGAATATCTTCTTAAAATTATGTAATAGCTAATTACCCTCATTTCTAACAAGACACATGACAGAAGCCATAACCCCTTATGCTGATCCTAGCGAAGTGTGACTTTATAATGTCACAATCAGCATTTGTGTGTGGTATTGCAATTACAACATTAAAAGTAATACCAAAATCTAACTCTGGTAAAACACAATTCTTTCACATCTGTTAAAAGAGAACAAGACGTAACCCCTTCACCTGAAATACTTACAGATTTGCTGACAGTGTAAACAAATGTAATTACCCCTTAGGTAATTCAACCTCTTACAGTCAGTTTGACTGCAAGTCATCTGTGACATCTCATGTTTCTCCTCAGACCTCAATCAGACAATATTTTCAGCTACTTCTACAAACAAGCACATATACCTAATATTGAGATATCAAACCAAAATATTCATACTATGTAGTGGACTCAAATTCCTGGAGTTTTTGTTTTGTTATTAAAAATGAAAACTATTTCTCTGCATACCTCCTTTTTAAAAACTACTGAACTTCTCATTCAATTCACTAATACAGTGTACTTTGCTGTAACAGAATTCATGAAAGTAGGGGTTTTGCTGCTTCTTGTTATTGATTTGATAAGTTGAAACTGGAACAGGGATTTGAAAGAGAAAACAAGCTTCCATAAAAGCTCACAATAAAAACATTTTTGTTAAAAAATGTTTATTATCCAAACCAGGATACACAAACACTAATTTTCCAAATCAATTTGGTAATCACTCAAACTTCTTCAAATCTTGCAAATAGCCAGTCGTTAACTGAACCTTTCTACTCTTCTTTTTTAATCTTCTACATATCTGATGCCTTCACATCAACTTCCTGCTTGAACAGCTACAGTCACAGCTATATTTTAAAATTAAGGAAAGTTTTAGTCAAAGGTTACACACAGTACTCCTTGTACTCATCACATGTAAAAAAAAAATTGAAAAAACTAACTGATGGGAAATTAACTTTTTTCCCCTTCTCCAGCTCTTGTTGCACCAGTACTGTTCCTCTGACACCATACCCCAGCCAGTGGAACCAGCATTCAGTCCATGGCACACAACTTCTCATGTTGTTCCCCCGGGTATGTCTTCCCATATAAATACTCAATGCAGAAAATTAGTATTTCAGTTTAACTTTCCCAAATTGCTGTGTTAATTACATATTTTTAATTACTTTCCCATTACACTACTCTTCACCAATACTACTGAACCTTAGTTTGTGAGGCTACAATACTACAGAGAAATGTGGTTCCATTTGTATTTCAAAAGGGTTAAGGTTTCTGAGTAGAATTAGAACTTCCATATTGATTTTTTCTGTAACAAGGAAGCAAAGAGTTTGTGGAAAAATTAGCACAGAGTAGGAATTATTCCCACAAAAGGGATCCAAGATGCATCATGTGGCTATAAACGACATCTTAATAAAGATGAATTGAAATCAAGTATATTTTTATTTTCTTTTAAAGGAAAGACTTCAGGTTATGCTAAAGATTTGTCAAAACATTTTTTGCATTACAAAAATTGTATGGAAAATTCTATTTTTAGTTTTGAAAGATGCAAATCAATACAGCCATAGGATAGAAGTTTTTATTAAGTCTCCCATTACTTTTATGCCATTATTGCGTTATTGCCATTATAAATCAATCTTCTATAAAGCTTTCTATGAGAATGAAGAGTAGAGTCAACTGCATCAGCCACCAACTCTACAGTTTCACTTAAATACCACAAATGGCAACATTTCCTTTCGTACCTCAGCCAGCCACCTACATCTAATTTCCATTTGAAAAATGCATCTATGTCTCAGTAAACAACATAGCAAAACACCTTTTCCTCCTATGGCACATCTATCTGTGTCAGTAGACATGTACAAACAGTAAATAAGATGTACCACAAGACCACACAAAAGGAAACAACTTAAGCACAGATTCTTGCCAGACCCAGAAGACTGTTATCACTAATTCAAAAAGAGGACCAAGTACAAAAATACACCTGCAAACACAATCACAAGCAGCTTGTTCTACGCTTTGAAGTAAGATTAAACCAGCAGTATCATGAACAATCAAAAAATAATATATACAATTTATGTGTAAATGTCTGCTCGAGTTTTAAATAAAACAGCTCTCTCACCTGGCACTCTGGTAATTTTGTGTGCCTAGTGAGAGCCACAATTGTGGGGTGGGGAGGGAATACCCAAACCTGAACATAGATACTGCATCCACACAAGTTTCACAGATTTGTTTTCCTACAGCTGTTTCCACCATTTCTCATGTACAGAGACTTCTATGCCAGCAGCTCCAGCTCTTCTTCAAGACTCTCATCCACTCCCCAGGACCCTCTGTTCCTCTGCCACCATAACCCCAGCCAGTGGAACCAGCATTCAGTCCATGGCACACAACTTCTCATGTTGTTCCACCTGTGTATGTCTTCCCATATACATACTTCTTCCATGCATTAACAGCATCTGCCTTTAACCACTATTAAAATTCAGAAGTGTTGCAGCAGGCAGAACTCTGCACCCATTGCGTGGTCAGCAGGAACATGAGCAGTGGCTGCCCTGCTAGCAAAGCCCAGCACCACTGATAAGCTCCGGCCCTTCCCTCAATGGGGTCAAGTGGAGTCACTGTCCTGGTGGTAACAGCATTGTCTCCTCCAAACTCACAGGAATACAGTGTTACTGACAGCATCCCATTTGAACCAAGCAAGGAGGATAGAGTAAAAAAGTATCACAAAGGAGCAAAAGAGGGAAAAAAGTGGATACTGTGGCATGTCACAAGTCAAAAGAAGCTGCAGTGACATTTCAACTTTTGAAAAAAGCTAACCACAGCCATCCTATGTTCATTATCTGAGTCATTAGTTTATCGTTATGACTGCACCAGAGAACAACTTAAAAGCCATTGGTACTGAATATACAAACATATTGTGAATGTCCTAGCATCAATTTTTATTCCTGCATGAGGATAAATTCTCAACTTCACCCAATTCAAATCTTTGATCATGGCAATCTACACATACCTAAAATACCACAAAACCCAATGCAACTCATCTCTGGATCCCCAAAACACAAGAAAAAGAAAAGTCTTCTATTCAGTTACAGCACATTCCAAGATTAAAACTTTATCATATTAAGTTAAATACAGTTAGGTATAAAGTGACATATTACAAATACGGGCCAAAACATTAGTCTCTTTTTCATTGTTTCTATATTATATACAATTGCACAATTATTATATACAACCGCCTTCTCAGTAAAGCAGTGTGGAGGAGGAGAATGAGGAAAGATGAGCCCTGATCTAAAAAGGTCATCTCTCCCTATCAATGTGTGTGTCCCATTTACATCAGAAGAGAAGAGTTACTCTACCATCACATGTCTACACATGGGAGTTTCAGAAAGGTCTCCCTTGTTTCCCTCTAGAGCCTCTGATCAACAGATACACTTGTGCAAAGCAAAACATTTAACTCCGACACTTCCACACAAACTCACTCTACAACACATGCACCTCCACGCATCCCCTAGAATGCAACTCACAGCACATGAGGCCAATCAGCCAGGCAGTAACTGAGTGGTTGATCTCTCTTAGACATCCTAAAAGCATGTGGACTATTGTGCAATTGCTCAGCAACTACTTAACACAAGTATGAGCCAGTATAAAACCTTCCAAAGGTGTCACTTACTGTGCACACTTAAACAATCTGTGTACACAATGGCTCATGCAGTCACCTGGTCAGCAACAGGATGCCTGTGCAGCAGCATCCACCCATCCGGGGCTAACAGGCTCTGCATCTGAAAAATTTCTGCCCAGGCAAGATTTCGGTGAAGAAAAAGAAGTCATGTCCAGGAAAACCCAGGTGTATGTACCCCAAACCTTCTCTGAGAATCATCACATTATATGCTCACACACTGTTGAACATTCAGAGTTGAGATTTTGAGAGTTAAAGTGCTGTATATTCTCAGACATTAATTCAGCTACGGTCCAATATGGCAAGGAAACAAAGCACACAGGAAAGTAGAACGATGACACAGAAAGAAAAAGCAACCATTCAGTTCTGACATTCTGAAAGCTTCTGAATACTTCAACATGATTTGTTTCTACTACAGAATTGTCAATAACTCTGAGTTTCTGTACATGTAAATCAAGATGCACTGCTTTAAACCATTCCTTTCCATCCTCTCAGAAACCAAAGAAACATACACATGCAAGCCAGGAAATGCAGCCAGAAAAGCTAGCTTCCTAAATTAAAATGAGATCAGTAATGGTAGATCCACAGCCAAATGTTTAACAATTTAATACATCAGAAGAAAATTCATCTATCAAAAGATAACTGGTCAGAATTGTGCTACCACCTCACAATTAACACCGTTATTCTGAGAGAAACTTCTTGAAATTCTTATTAGCTTGGGCACAAAATTTAAGCCAGTGCAGACGTTTGATTATTGTTTCCACACACGCTGGTGGGTTGAGGTTGCTGACACTCCTTGTTTCTTTGTACCTTGACAACTGTGTTGAACAAGCTCTGTTTCTGAGAACACATGCTTTTTAACTTGTCCTCCTTGCAAACAAATCAGGATCAAAGCTTCACTATGCCCCCACATTGCTGCAGATTAACAACCTTGTAAGTCAAATGTGATCCCATCACAGTTGTTTTATTCAAATCTCTCTCTCCAACAGTACCTCTACAGTTTGTCTCTAGGGGCTGTGCAACTAAGTATGAGGGCTGTTTATTTGCACAACTACTTTACTAGTCATTTGTAATGGAAAAACGATTTAGTTCATCCCATCTCTAAGTGACTGAGGAAACTTACATGTTTGTAGCACCGATAAGCAACACTATGATCTATCTGTGGGCTACAATAACCACATTTATGTTTGATAAGCATAGGAAACTTTTAAATTCTTTTTGAGCATAAAATAGTAAAATTATATACTGCCATACGCAAAAATAGGGTTGCTGTTGTTTACTGTTAGATAGATGGGTGGCACATCCAAGGGAAGCATCCTCAGGAACAGACAGAAAGCTGCATGAAATCCAAAGAGACAACCAGAAAAGCAGCTGGAAGCATGGCTCTAAAATACTGTAGAATAATTGCTTTTTAGGCAGAGACTAGCTGGAATAAAGCCTTGCACTGTGAGCAAGGAAACCACTTTCTATTCACTTTCTGCCATGTTCAGGAAAACAAAACATAGTGTATTATAAACAAAACTAAATTATAGACTTACCAGTGTCTCAACCTAAAAAGAAACAGCTTATAGAATACTAATCCTAAAGATTGCATCAATAATGGAAAAATATTTTTTGTTATCCAGGCAGCAAATAAAGTTGTCATTACACAGCAGGAATAAGGTTACTGAATAAGATGCTACTCTAAACCGCAGGAGTATGGAAAAATGAAAAAAAAAAAAAAATCACACTTGAAAATAAAAACAAGTCACTTTTTAAGATTTTTCCAACACAACATTTTAATGGTTCCTAGCTACAGAAAGGGGTGTAGACGTTAACAATGAATGGTTAAACGAATCTGCTAAAATAGAAGTAAAAAATTTATGTATTTTAAGGGATCAATGAAATATCAATGATAATGAAATGCACTGGCATGTCACTCTTGGCAAAGGTCAAGAGTACCTAGTGTAACTTGGATTAGAAGCGACTTTTAGGGATCATCTAGTCAAAACTAATTTCAGTTGTAGGTCTTCCCTATCTAAGACTTAATTTTGGGAGTGTCATATTGACTCTAAAAACCAGTGTAAGTCACTCTTTTTGTGCTAGCCCAAATCTCTATTGGTACCAAACATGGTATTGGTGTCTTTTATTTGTCATCACTTGTTTAACTTGTTTTTGAAAATGCCTACATGGGAATTCTTCACCCCTCTCAATAATCTACTGTAGCAGGTAACTATAGTTGCCATTATAAAACCTATTCCACTACCTAACCTTGCTCTGCCTTTCAATTTCAGTCCCTTATATCCTGTTAATATATTGTTTGTGGCCATAGCAAATATACTTTTTTTTTTAGGAACGATAATATTTGAAAATTCTCTTCCTGTCTCTCCTCACACGCCTCTCCTTTAAGCTAAGGAATGTCAGGACACTGACCCTTCCCTTACAGTGTAGATTTTCTAGATCTAGATTTTCATGATCTTTGATCATTCCTTTGAAGTCCGTATAATGAATCTATTTTCTTTGCAATGCACCATCCGGAAGTGGACATGGTGTCAAGTAGAGCAGAAAGACTTCCTGTGTCTTGCTGGAGTAGTTACTTCATACTTTTTGCACTTCCTTAACTAAGTTAAACTTTCTTTAACTTCCTTTTCTGTTCAATTTCTTTTGTTTCCTGCAAAAATGTGATGACTTGCATTTAGCAAGTGGTTTGCAGTAAATTGCCATTCTTGACTAGAATCCTAAAACCAAATTTCTTTCCCATTCTTTATGCATACATTTGGGGTTTTTCTGCTTTACTGCACCCTGTGTTTTGTCTGGGGCACTTTCACCTGCCTTCAACCCTCCATTCACCTCCCTTTCTGACTAGGTCTCCAATTTGTGTAAGTTATTTTAAACATCAGTCTCTCTGCCTACCTTTGCTGCTCCTCCTAGCATGTTGCCATTTGAAATTTAGTAAGAAGTCCCTCCCTTTCATCACACAGCTTCACTAAGGAAAATGTCAACCACCACCAATGCCTGGACAGGTCATTGTGAAGCCTCTCATGCTCACCATTAAAAATGTGACCATGTATCTATGGTAACTACTCTAGGAAGACAATTGCTATCAAGAAGATAATATGCACTGGCTTACAATCCATCGCAAAGGTTACTTAATAGATACATTTGAAGATGTATCTCTTACAGCGGGGATGAGTAGCTGTGTCAGTTGCAACTTTCTCTCCTGGACTGACTAAATTACTCACCGGATATAGCCTCTGCATGGGAGCAACAGACAGTGTTTTGGAAGAGTCATGCAGGCATAGAAGACTCAGGCTGAAGAAGTATTAAGAGAAACCAGACCAAGCAGAAGTATTGCCTTTCCCCAGCTCTGAGGACTGGGCCACAAGAGAGAGGTACCTCAAGATGTTGGCTAAGTCTGGTCACATTAAATATTCTGGTAGCAACCAAGTTTTAGAATCCCATGAACTATCAAGCTAACCTGGGTAGCAGGTTACAAAAAAAGCAAGGGGACCTTGTACCCTGCCTTCAGTTCTGCAAAAGCCCCTTTGGTTGCAATCCTTCCCACTGCAGCTTACCAGAATTACTGGCATCAGAGAAGTTCTGTTGCAACAGGCACAAGACAGACACAAAGACACTGCCCACCTGAACAGCTGGGATACATACCTCTTCTGCTCAATTCATGTGGGACAGCATGTTCACTACCTGCACAGGACACTCACAAACCATTCCAAACCTACAATCCTGGTTGGCTTGGATGTTGGGATCAAGAGCACCCTGATGAAGTTTGCTGATGACACAAAAATAAATGGGGTAGTTGACACTCCAGAAGGGAGAGACACCCTCCAGGAGGATCTGAACAGGCTAGAGGAGTGGGCTAGCAGGAACCTTATGAAGTTCAATGGAGACAAGTGTAAGGTCTTGCAGCTGGGAATATATAACCCAGGAATGCAGCTCTGACGGATCCACCTGGCTTGAGTGGCAGCCCTATGGAGAGGGACCTGGGGGTCTTGGTGGACAGTAGGCTCAACATGAGTGAGCAGTGGCTGCAGTGGCAAAGAAAGCCAGTAGGATGCTGGGTTATATCAAAAGGGTAATTGTCCCACTTTACTCTGCACTGGTCAGGCCACACCTTGAGTACTACATTCAGTTTTGGTCCCCCCTATATAAAAAAAGACACAGACAGGCTGGAAAGGGTCCAGAGAAGGGCCATGAGGATGATCAGGGGACTGGAAGACCTGCCATATGAAGAAAGGCTGAGAAAACTGGGATTGTTCAGCCTTGAAAAGAGAAGGCTTAGGGGAGTCCTTATCACCATGTACCAGTATATAAAGGGTGGCTATCAAGACGAAGAAGACTCCCTTTTTACAAGGAGTCACATGGAAAAAACAAGGGGGAATGGTTGCAAGTTGCTTTTGGATTCCCTTACATTAGACAGTTTTAAGACTCAGCTTGACAGGGTGCTGAGCCATCTCAGTTAAACTGTATTTTTCTATCTTGAAAGGTTGGACTAGATGATCCTTGAGATCCCTTCCAACCTGGCATTCTATGATTTAACAAAATTCAACTCCTATTTTTAATATCAATAAGATATATGCCAATAAGCTGCATGTCAATTTGTTAGTTTTGGAAATCAAGCTTGAAGTGTGTTTTAGATAAAGATCAGAGTAATGTTCATGTGCTGGTGTTAAAAAGGAAACTCTTATTTCCTTTAATTTCAGCTCCTGGAAGATCTGCAACAGAATTTCCAAGGGAAACCAAAGCTTCCCTTCCATTTAACAGAAAAAAAAACCAAACCAACAGACCTCTTTTCTCCAAACTGCCATAAGTTGTTATATGCATTTTCTACTTTAGCATTGCAGCCCATCCCTTCCTCTGCCTCCACTCTTCCCACTTTGCAGTCTATTTAACTCTTTTGGCTCGTTAGTCTTAATTCATATTGGTGGGAAATCAGCAACTAACTCTGAAATTCAGAACATGCAGTCAGAAGACTGTAATCAGCATTTACTCATATAACAACTCCTCTTAGGATCAAAGCATAAGCTAAGGTGGGTTATGGTTGCAAAATACTAACAGGCATCTATCTCTCTGATTTCTGATCTATTTTTAAAGGGAATATTTGCTTAACCCCTGCCAAATTAAAAACCAAAATCCCACCATATATACCTGGTCCTCCTTGCCCTTTTTCCTCCATAGTTCTGTAGGACTCTTCATCCTTCGGGAATTAATATTCCTTTTTCTTAGTCCAAAATTTTCCCCCACTGGCTGAGGATTTTTTGTTTAGTCTGTTAGGTTTTCTTATTCTTGCTGTTAAGTTTACATATTTTTCAGCATTTAGGATTATTGTGGCTGAGAAACAGTGTGGCAATTCTAATTTATGAAAACAGAGAAGAAAGAAGCAACAGTTTTATAACACAGCCCAGGCCATTTTCTCTCCAAATGAGAAAATGTCATGCTTTAAAAAAACAGTAGCTCCAACCATCATTTCTTAACTACGAGTGAATATTCAGCAAACTAGGATGCTAGTTATCTCAAAAGTAAAAGTCCTCTTGGAGGCTTTCCCATGTGAATTTAAATCAATGTACAAAAATAAGCCATCCTCATACAGTGAAGAGATCCTACAGTTATGACAACACCCTTGGATGAACTGAAAAACAGAAGCTTTTTCAACAAATTTTTCATCGAGTATGTTTTACATGCCAAAAGACAACAGACACTACTTGTTCCAGATTGCTCTGAAAACTGCATAATTTCATCAATCCTGAAGGGTTAAATTGCCTCAGATTTTCACAACACACATTCCATAAAGGTCCTCACCACTTCAAGTAGCCAAATGCCTTCTACAAGTAACACAAGACACTGCCAACCATTGTCTTTCACTAAGAACAAAGCACACGTACTTAAAACACTGCTCTCCTTTTGTGGTTTTTTTTTTTTGAAACAGGGAAAGCAAATGATGATCCTTGATGAATGCTTTGCTGAGGAATTTCACCCTACCACACCTCACCTAATTCAGTAAGGTTATTTACCTTCCTTCCCAATTTCCATGCAGGTAACAGGTATCAGGAAGTTTGCTGACCCAGGAATAGGAGGTTCTTGAGCATTGTAGGAGCATAATGCTCTTCCTGAAACATTATGTACTCAGCCCACTTCACATTAAAGATCAAAGCATCAAGACTACTCCCTCCACATAGTGTACAACAGCTTTGGTGTAATTTCTATGACTGGTGTAACAGGTACACAGTACTGTTTCGTACTGGTTAGATCTTCTTAAAAGGTGTTTCTTTTGGATAAAAAAAAGCCACTGCATTTCTGCAGCTCACAAATGAGATGGTGAAGACTTGGGATGCCGAGCAGGTCAGTAGTACCAGAAAGCATGATTCAGTCAAAAGAGATGGTATTAAGCAAAAAGTTACATTTGCATAAGTGCTTGGTATTTGGAGGAATTCAAGGACATCTTACACTCAACTAACTGTGAATGTGAAGTGATTCTTTAAAAGTGCTCCTTCTGTGCACCAAAGTAATCTGCATTTTGGAAAGATCTATTTCCAACATCTTCTTCACTTGTGCTAATGATAGCACATTTTTAACTCCTAGAAAGTAGTCTTACAACTCTTGTTCATGAATCCCACAAGAGAGGTCTTTCCCAGGAATATTTAGGGCTTGTACTGCTACCTTATAGCCCCAGTGTTTCTACAGGGCACAGAAAGTGATAGAGATTTTGGCCTAATTTTGAAGACTCGCTCCAATGACCAGAGGTATTTCAGTCAACCTTCCTCAAACACAGTTAACTTTAAAAGCAAACCCATGTAATTGGCTATTTTGTCCAAACAGCAATGTCTGTCCCTTGAAAGATTATTTACATCATCAGACCACTGGATAAGCTAAAACCACACTGGTTCCAGTGATGGCACTTTAGACAGAGTATTTCCTCCAGCTTCTGACAAGGTTTCAGCATATCCTTAAAGTTTGTAAAGCACTGTTCTGCAGAGACAAATTTTTGCACTTTAAAACTAGTACTAAAATCTGTATCCCTTTGGAGTGTCCAAATCCTATCCTGCATAGACTGGGACTAGGTATATTTACTAGAGGAAGACACAAGGTCAGGCTTGATGCAGCTCTGAGCAACCTGACCTAGTTAGAAATGTCCCTGCTTATTGTAGAGGATTGGACTGGATGACCTTTAGAAGTCCATCCCAACCCAATGCATTCTGTGATTCTATAATCTACAAAAATAACAAATCATCCCAGTCTTATTGCTATTCTACAAATGGTTCTGCATTTTAAGTGACAATTATCCAAGATCTCAGTTCCTCAACTAAAATTAATCACTTGAAGACTGGATAAGGGTTCTTAGAAACAAGACACTATGCTTCTGCTTTTAAAAGGCAAAATTTGTTTCAGTTATCACTGCAAAGCTGACAGTTTGGTGGTTTGCTTTTTCTTTCAAAAAATATAAATGCTATTTTCTTTCCAAGTTTAGAATTATTTTGCTATCCAAAGACTGACAAATACCTACAGGAAGCTAGTGCATGCCATATAAATGTAATAAATAATGAAAGATGATGATCAGAGTATGTGATACCCCATAGTCTTTCATTGAATGGGAACAGCAAGCACTATATTTGCTTCTAATTGAGCCACTCAATTTGTAATGAAAATGTTATAAACTATTTAAGATATCATCCCACAGGGCTTACTAAGTAAAATTATATCAATCTCAAAAAAAAAGAGAACCCTTAAAAAATACATATCATCATTTTCTGAACCTTTTCCACCAGCACAGAAATGGCTCCGATGGAAAATATGGTACTAAATGAACTTAAATCTGTTTTGCTTTTAAGACAACTTGTGCAAATTAATAAAATGCTAAAAAAAAAAGGTTAAAAGTTAAAATAAAAATTAAACCACAATATTCTATGTATAAATTTCTCTTGAAGCAACACCTTAGGAACAAATTATCTACACTGTAGTTTTGTAACTGTGATTTATGATTAAACACATTACTGATGTCTTGCTACACTGATTTTTTTTTTTAAATAAATTATCATCTTAATCCTTAACAGCAAGATCTGTTGAAGATAGATGCAGAACTTTTATACCAACATTAAGAAAGTATTGATTCTAAGCAGTCAAATGGAAAAAAAAAAGTGTTCAAAAAACAGAGAAGTCTGACCAACAAAAGCTTAAATTGCCACCAAGTCCTATATATACTAGCACTCTCCAAATAGGAGATTTCTGTTAATTTAATAGAGACTTTTCTTTGTGTAACACTTTGACAAAAAAGAACAGAACTTGTAAATCATTTATCAATTAAGAAAGAAAAAAAGTAAGAGAAAGAATTTCATAGATATGTATCTTTGTTGAAGTGAAAGCAAAATTCTTGTGAGGTTCTTCAGCAAGAAATAAATCAGTAACATAAAAATCTAACTAGAGAAAGTGTTATTGGTCAAAATAAGAAAATACTACTTACAGTGCTATTCAAATATCCTTTTTTTGTCAGTCTTTGGCACATCTACACTTTTGTTGTCTAATTCAAAGATCTACCTATTACCTTAACTTCGAGAACCTGACATTTTTCCTGCTGCTTACATTCAGCAGGCTAACCTACCAACCAACTGCTACAGCAGAGATTGCACCACAAAGCATCTGCTTCTCCGACAAGTGCCCAATGGGGGAAAAAAAATATACATTCAGGATGCCACAGAACTAATCTGCTTCTTTTACACTTAAATAAGGCTTACAAGTTGGCTGTGCCACAACAGATAGTATTCCTGTAAAATCTCAGCTTCCTCTTATTGGACCTGAGGCACAAACAAAGATAACATTGTCAGCAGAAGTCAGAACACACCATGTAGAAATCTCACGCGAGACAAAATATGTGCTTTGAAATTGCTTTATCTTTGAAAGACAATCTACTATTTCTCAAGATGTTTATAAAGAAAAAAAACAAACAACAAAACAAACACCTTTCTTCTTCTAGAAACCATTCCTGAACAAGTTTATTTGTTTTACCAAAGGACAAAACCGAAACATCTTACTTGCAGTAAACCGTGCTAACCCTCAGAAAACCTGAGTTTTCCAAGGTTCACATGGAGTGCAATAAGATTAACAAAGATAAATAAAAAGGTAAAAGTCTATTGCACACTAGTAATGTGACTGGATTACTTCATGAGATTGCTCATGTTATTATAATAGATGCACTTCCCATTATCTGGTCAGTTTGCTCACATTATTTCTTCTATCATACTCTGACAAGAAATATTTTACATTTCATTCAAAGACAGCAAGGAAAGTCTTCCAACAATGTTGATTGGCAGTTTGCCACCGCCATCACTGAATCATCAGGGAAGACAGAAAGCAGCACCAGAAATAACATTCTCCAGCCGGGTCCATTTGCCATATGTTACATGGAGAGAAAAAAANNNCAACAAAAAACCCCAATCAGAGACCAAATGTTTTGCCAACAACTTTAAACCAGGGGAAAAAAAAAAAAAACAAACCAAAACCCACACAACTATTCAGCCTGGACCAACCCTCTCCTCCAAGTTTTTCTTCAGGTACATTTTTTTTCTTTTTAAATCAGGATCACTCCAAGTTAATTTTCCTGAACCTACTAGCAGGTGATTATTCCTCACCAAGGCAATACCTCCTGGAGCAGAGCTAGTCACCAAGCAATTTACAGACTGCTAATGTACAGCAGCAGCACACAGGCCTGTGCTATTCATTCCTCTGCCATATAGCCATGTGAAGGTCAATTTGGATCTGGAGCTTTTTCCTTACCTTTCCCATTTTGCCATGCAGTATACCAGGACAAACTGAGGAAAGTAGTGATGAAAACTAACACGGTGGCCACAGTTCCATTTCGGAGCCTCATCTCATTTCAGCATCACACTTGTTTATGTTCTGTTAGTGATGAGGACCTGTCTGTGGGGCTTGCTGCAATGAAGTCAGCTGAAGTCCATCAGCAGCAGATGGCTGATAGCGACACAAAATGTAGCTCTCACATATTAGAGGTATCATAAATCAATCCATTCCAAACTGTTGCAAGCTTTCTTACAGTTGTCATAAATTAAACTTCTCTTTATTCTTCTAGACCTGTTTAAAGGAAAAAAAAGAATTTAACAGATTATGCCAAAAAATATTTACAAGAGTCCCCCATGTACCAAAATACAGTAAAGCAATACTACTATACACTCATTACTGTGGCTTACAGGCACCTCCCTCGCACTGCGTCAGTCTTGGCTCAGAGAACAGAACTTGTTACATTAATTTGTCCTTTTTCTGTTAAGACTGCTCATATCTGGAGGAACTGTATTTCACATGAATTTGGTCATTAAAGGACAAACAAACAGATCACCAACACTACAATTTTATCGTAAATTCAAGGCAAGATCACATGGCACTCTGGCAGGTGATGAACTGATAGGGGAGTTGTTTTCAGGAAGCCAGCAACTCAAGGCCCCACTCTTAAGTACTCTGACAAAACCCCTCTGAAATCAGTGAGGCCTAAAGTAGCTGCAGCAGCAGAACCGCCCCCAGCAAACTGACAGACCAGAGCCTTAAACAGCATCTACAAACCTACTTCACTCATCTTCCTCTGTTCAGTGCAAGAGCACTTGATCCATCCACAACCATTTTTTTCCCCCTCGCTTAGCTGCAGCAGAGACTACAGTCACACATGCAGAGACTGTTCAATCTATACCAATTGGCAACAACCCAGAAGCCCCACAAAACACCATGATATGGCCCTATCACTGCTCCTCGCTGAATGCTCCACACAGGCACAAGGACAAAACACAGAAATAATCTACAGTTCAGTTTCATGCCAGCGGAAGGCTCCATATCCTGGGATTAGAAAATCCTCAACTGGCCAAACACAGCCAGCATCTAACCACGCTGTCCTAGCAGAGCAAGACAAAGAGCACAGGGAAATAAATTAACCAACTTTAAAATGGAAGGGCAGATTTGTTTTGAAAGCACTAAATCACCCTTTACAGTAGTCCAAACATTAACATTTAACATTCTTCTAAGGTACTGCCAGTTTTTCCCCACTATAAGCTACATCTGATACAAGTATGCTACCCAGCAATAAATAATTTGCTCTGAATTTTCCTTGGAAGAAATCTGTCACTCTCCTGCCTGGGTGCATTTAGAACATAGGGAAAAAACACTTTTTATTACTATGGTATCAAGAGATTCCAGTCAAATTTCAACCACTCTTCCCAAGATTGTATTGCAACACACACTACCAAAGAGCTTGCAAAACAGGACGTGACCAACAGGCATGGTTAAGAAATGAGCAGAAGAGAACAAAGTTGCAGAACCACATATGCTCTTGAGTCCAAACCTTGGACACAGCATCCAGAAAGTTACAAAAAAGTGTTTACCTTCAGACTACGATTACCTCACATACAATGCCAGTAACATGCTTTGTTTTGAGGAACTTCACGCACAGATAGGTTTGTGGCTTTAAACATTAACTAGGAAATCACATAGTACCCCCATGAGGAAGGGAACAAAGGCAAGTACATGGGAAGCAAACAGAAGTGGATGGCAAAATTCAGTCAGAAACAAAACAAGGAGCAGAAAGAAATAGAAAGAACTGAAAGGCATCATGATACAAGAAACCTGAATCAACACAAGGAAAGATAAAGAAAACTAACACAGAGAGCATGGTACGCCAGGAAATCATCATTCACATCAGCGCTTTGAGCAGGAGATGGTCACAATAAAAGCCAGAAGAGTAGGCAACAGTGATTAGGTGAGAAGAGAAAAGTCTGGGTGATCTTTAATAGCAAGGAGAGGTAAAGATCTCAAAACTCCAAGGTTTTATAAGGTCTGTCTATTTAGGAAATTCAGGTGATTCTCAGGCTACCAGAATAAGCGACTAGGATACTGATAAGGTCAATGACACTAACAGTTTAACACAGCTAAAGTGGTTCTGAAGTAAGGGTGCCTAAACTGTAATCTACCTTTTCCATTTTTTAGCAGCAGTCAAATCTCTCTGGAGCAGCTCAGGTGTGCACAAAGGACCAGACTGCAAGCTAGACGGATTATCCCAGTGGGGGCAACAGACAGCTGCTCCAATGTGCAAACAAGAGAAGGCAACCAGGAGAGAAAAAATATCATCTGATAATGCAACGAAAGTGAGCCACCTGCCTTGCCAGAAAATTTGGACATCGTTCTTATATTTGCTGCAACAAAATCAAGATGCTGTGATCAGGGCTTCTCACTGTGCTATTTGAATCCACAAAAAACACAGTCTGAAAGAATTCAGAAAACAAAATTTTAAAAAACCCAAACAGTAGCAACATGATTCAATTAGCAGTGAGTATGCACAACATCGTACCAAATTAATAATTATCATGGTTTTGAGTTGGCTGGTTCTGCTTTCATGCTTCTCTTCTGGTGCTGTAACCACTCCTCTTAGCACAGGCACCAGCAGCTCAGCAGTACTTAGACGATTATTCAGGCATTTCACTATATCAAACTGCATACATCAAGGCCATGCATGAACCTGAAGCGTTCCACCTTTTAAAATGCAAATAGTTAAACCAGCAGAAACCCATGTGTAGGTGCACGTAAATTATTTAACCCCCCAGGTGGTCACTTTAGGTTTGTTCAATAATTTACAATACAAACGAAACAAATTTAACAGAGGGGTAATCCAGTTTGAGGCGACATTACAACAGGGTATATACAACAAGATAGATGAAGCCTAAGAAATTTTCCGGTGCCGTTACAAGCTGAACCTTTCCCACTGCAGACTGAAGGGAATGACCCTGCTAGATGCTGAAGGCCACGGGTACTGAAGGTACCTGACAACTCTCAGCTGCTGAGCAGCACCCTACTGAAATCACGTCTTAAATAAAAGAAGTTTCCGTACCTATCCAGATACTCCCAAAACACATACAACGCACATTTCCAGCGGCAAACCACGAAAACGGACACACTCCAGTGCCCCTGCAAAGGCTCTTTAGATAGTTGCAGGGGGGTTAGAAGGTGCAGGATCAAAGCCGGAGTTTCCGAGAGGAGGGTGAGCCCAGACCCCATCCTGTCGGGAGGGGCAAATCCACCCACCACGGCAGCAGTGCTGCATTTAAAAGGTTGTCGTTCGAGGCACGGGAGAACGGTTCGCAGAGGAAAGGCAACAAGGAGGAGAAGGCGGGGTGGAAGACTGGCCAAACTGGGGCTTTTCCACCTTATTTCATTGAAACGCTTCAGCAGACCCCGCGGCGCGCGGCTGGGCGCGAGGGGGGGGGGCGCCGCGAGCCATCCCCCGCCACCGTTAACGGCCGTTACCTCAGGCTCGCCGGCGCGCTGCCATTTCGCAGCCGAGTCCCCTCAAGCCCGGGGACAGGGGGGAAGAATCCGCTGTCTCCGGTGGAAACCGTCTCTCGAGTTAGTTGGGACCTTCCCCGCTGTCTCTCCCCGCTCCGGTTGCGGCTGTTTAGTCAGGGAAGCGAAAAACCAGGCGGAGAGACACGCACCGGCCGCTGCCAGCTCCACCGGGCGGCAGAGGGCGAGAGCTGACGGAGACGGGAGCGGAGGGAGAGCCGCGGTCCGAGGAGCTGCGCGGCGCCCAGTGCATCGGAGCGAGGTGGAAGGGAGAAGGAAGAGGGGCAGGGAACTGCAAACTCTGCCGAGCTCCCTCGGGCTCCCGACACGCAGAGAGGAGAAGGAGGAAGGGTTGAAAGAAGGGACTCTGCCGGGCGCCCTAGCCGGAGGAGGAGGGCGAGCAGCGCCGCTCCGTCCCGGACCCCAGCGCCGCCCTCCACACGCCTCGCGGGCACCCCCAGGACAGGGCGAAGGGAAGGGGGGAGGCGGCAAGTCCTGCGAAGGAGCGCTCCCGACATCGCGGCCACGCAGGTGCATGTGAGCGCAAAAGGTGCGTGCATGTAGCAGAGGGAGCAGGATAGCCCCAGCCACCCGCCTGCCCTCCCTCTGCCAACACCGCAGGGACCCCGTGGCGCCGGGAGGGGAAGCGCCTCCGCTACATACCCACTCCGGAGGGTGTGGACAGACGTCCGGCCCTATCCCCCCCCACCTCAAAAAGCCGGGTCGGCTGCAGCCTGCCGCCACCCGGCTGCCGGCTCCCAGCCGGGTCCGAAGGGGGCAGCAGGGGCCCGGGTGGCGCCGGGGGAGCGGGACCCGGTGCTGCCATCCTCACCTGTGCGCTGCGCTCCGGCAGGGGGAATAAATAGCTGGGTCTCGCGAGGCCTCTTTCAGTAGCTGCGGCGGGAGTGGGGTGTAAGGTGTAGTCTCAGCGTTCCGTTTTTCCGCAGTGTCCCTCTAATTTTTAAGCTGTGGGTTTATTGGGTTCATTGTTTTGGAAGAGTTCTGAGAAAGGCTTTAACTGCCCCAGCGCCTGGTTACTTGTTGTCCCATGGTCAGGTACAGGAGGTCCATCCTGCACTTGGCTCTCCTTGGTCACTTGGGGGTCAAGCCACTGGCCTGCTGTGTAAGGGTGTGTCTATGCTCCTGATAGGAAGTCGAGCTCAGTAGATTTCTCAAACTGCTTGTCAGGGCCAAGCCAGTCACGTGTATTGGTACCTCGCATGACATGCTTCTTCACCAACGACACAAAGTTACAGTTATGATACCATTGAGTTCCAACTGCTAATCATCTAGAGCTTTTATCAAGACCTATTTGAATTAAAGAGCAGTTGTGGCTTCACACCAGCTAAATGAGCCCTCTGTCCTTTGTACAGTTCACAAGTGCTGCTCTGGGGAGGGCATTCCCCTTCCAAAGGTAAGTGTGCTGCCCGAGGGGCTGTTGGACAGGTACAGTTTTGGAGATGTGAAAATTACTCACTTTCCTCCAGAGGGTCCTTACTGCTGCCTTGTGCAACCAGTGAAAGAAAGTCAGCGGCAGCTTTACTTCATGGGTTCATTATTTAGGGTTGTGGTGTTTCTGTTCTGTAAGTAATCCGCTATCTTCAGTTGTTTGTTTTATATGTTCCAGGAATTTCATGCAGTTTGGGGATCTGAAACCTCTCATTAAAATCAAATAGTACCTTTAGCTCCAGGCACAATCCTCTCTACCTGGCAAGAGCCATGCTCTTTGGTAAGAGTGCTAACTGGTTATCAGCATTCAATCCTTTCGATTATCTTGATTCATTCCTGCTTTTTTCATGTCTTCAATCTAATTTAGACAAAGTCTATAATACACATTTTACTCTCACTTATCTCACTAGATATAGTGGAATAGTTCTCCACTAGAACTTTAGAAACAGGAAAAATCTTACTAGTTATTCTGTCTGAAGAGTGACATTTAACAAGTCTCCACAGATTACTTTTTTTTCCCACCCAATGCTTAAACACGCTAAAGTGTTTTTACACATTTGAGTACCTGCACAGCAGCCCTCAGTGATTTTGCTGGCTTTCTCAGAGCTTGCAAAAAGGGGCTGGTGGCAACTCAGGCAGAGCACAAAAAAAACAGCTCGGGAGGAGTTTGCAAGGTCTTGACACCCAGGCTGTTCTGTGATTTCCTTCATTGAGTGGCGAGAATTTATTATGTAAATGTGTGCTTCAGTCCTCCCTTCTATAAACAAGTGGAATGAAGTGGATTTTTTAATGCAAAACAAATTCAGCACAATAACTTTCAAACAAAAATTAGTGCATGCACATTCTCATGTGCACACACTCATCTACGGCAGAATTTTCTATAGAGATCACAAAAAGCTAAAAACATCAGAGCTGCCATTGTTTGCCTCTAATAGATTAGTGCTACTTAGGGATATGAATTTTTGCATTTTTGTGCTGGAAAAAAAACCCTGGTGGAGACGTTTTCACATAAAAGTCCTTTTGTCAGGAGAGCTTAGTCTGATGAAGAAAAGACTCTATTACAAGATGAGTTTAATGACAGTTATTTCACGAGGACTGTTCAAGCCTTCCTACTTTTTGTTCTTTCAATAATTGAACATTTGCACCAGGAAGATTTACCAACTGGACCTTGACAGTATCCAGTTAACTATTAACTTCCCCAAAGAGTACAGTAAGTGTAATGTGGTTGTTCTCAGTCCCTCCTGACACCTTCTGAAGTTAGTTTCCTGAGAAGGAAGGCAAAGTTCAGAACAGAAAAAATATATTAAACATTGCCCTTATCTGACCTACTCCAGCAATAATCAAATGCCTCTTGGCATATTCCACTGCTTGATGCATGGAAAAGTGCACAGTGAAGGAAAATGCTGCAGCTGCCAGAGGAAAAGGGTTGGAGCTGTTGGGCTGACACACTAAAATATTGCTTACTTTTGATAAAAGTGACAGCTCCCTTTTAGGCCCGAACAATATTTATTGCCAGCAAATTTCCAAATTCTTTCTTCTTGCCAAGTTATTCTTTTGTCCTGCAGCCACCGCTGTTCAACCAGAGCATCAGTTTGAAATTAGAGAAGATTAAGCAATTCCAAACGCTTTGTGTTTAAGTGCAAGTGTTAAGGTGCAAATGCCATAACGACCATAACAGGGGAGAAATTGTTTTAAAAATGGGAGAAGTTTAAATCCTTAGCGTTCCAGCTTTGGTTGCTGAAAAAAAAAAAGGCCATGAAACACAAGAGAGAAATGCATGATCATATTTTGACAGAGGAAAGATTTCATTCTGGGAAAGTTTTACTAAGGTATTACCTAAATGTCAGAGTAACAACAGAGTGGCAAAAGACACTCCAGGCCTGATGTCATTTCTCATATGCTGTGATGACTGTTTCTGGCACACCTGGGCAGCCAACTTCTACAGGGCTGGGAAGTTGTTGCCATTCATCTGGTGGAGCTTGTTTTACTCAGACACTTTTCCCGACTCGTTCCAAAGCACGGCAGCATTGTTGTCCGTGCGTTGCACCCTGCTCATGTTCTGGCTTTCCCGGGCCAGATGCTAAAAGGGTAGAGGTACTTGGCAGTGGCAGCAAAAGTCTTTTAACAGTTACCCAGCTGAAAAATGGCCGTCTGAAAATTGCCTCTGACTCTTGACTGAAAATTGAGTCCTCTCTCAGAGAGAGGATTTATTCCCAGCCTGCCCCTAACCTTGTTTTTTAATAGAGCAAACACCTTGGGACACTCAGTGCTTCTACCTCCATTTCACCTCAGTTCTGCTTTTTTCAACTGTAAGCATTTTATGACTGAAGCCATTTTGCTGTACGCTAGCTGAGCACCTTGCTCAGTGAGGCTGCATTTCTGCTGCGCCTCTGCTGCACTCCTGTAGCAACATTAAAAATGAAGAGGGGGCAGAAATACACCCAGTGTATATCAGGCAAGGATTGTGAACAATTGCCTGCTGCCCCTGCAACCAGTCTGTTCCCCACACTTGTCTCCTGCTTAAAGTAACAAGCAAACTTCCTTTCAACCACCTTCTTAAACCTGGTGTGTTGAGGAGCTGGGCTTCAAGTCATGGTGCAGCACTGGGAAGGCTTGAGGCTGTCACCTGACACAAGGGAAGGGAAGGGAGCTTTGTCATCCCCTTCCTACGACTGGATAAAATGGTATATCTGTAACAATACAGAAGGTTTTTCCATCTCAGAGACAGATTTGATGCTCATACAAATTCAGATCTCATTACGGTTTTATAGACCTAAACTGAAACAAATGCTTCAGTGGCCAAGCTAATTTGCAAAAGACGTTTTTTGTTTTGCAGTATTGTCAACTTATTTTATACACAAAGCTTCTAGGTGTACAGTTCATGTATTAATGTGTGGCTTGTGTAGCACCTATTGTAGTGCTAATACTCTAACAAATAAAGGGATGTAGAAAATTACATTAAAATATTATGTAGATACAAATGTTTAGTAGCCAAAAATTGCCACATTTAGGTAATCTTTATTCCACACTTTCTGTGACTACATAATGAAATAATCTTCTGTTACATGTTGTGATGCCGCTTCTCCACACAGAGCTGTGTCTCACTCAGAAGTCAGGTGTGAAGGTGCCATCCTTTCCAGTAGTGGGTAAATTACTGGTCCACTTTAACAAGATAAAAACTGAAGTGGGAGAGAGCAACTAATCTGTCCAAGAAGTCTCTTAGGTAGGTAGGAACAGAACTCAATCCCCAAACTTGTGTTTCTCTACCTTCACCCCCACATCACCGTCATTTCGCTCACTGTGGAGGTTCTGTCTGAGCCACAAATGCCTCTGCCATATGCTCAGAGGTGATGAACATTTATTCTTCTCCTTCCAAGGCAGAGGCTTTTAAATGCATTCCTACTATTGCATAAACATAAACCTGGAAACCATTAAATTCATATTGTGCCAATGTTGCTGATGGTAGCTGAGGTCCAATGTCTGGGTAAAGAGCAGCCAGATACATTTACTATTGAAGAGATAGTCCAAGCGAAAGGAAATCACGTTAAGAATTAAGGATTTTGATTGCCAGCTTATTTTCCATGTGTCTGCTTCATGGTACTCTGTCTCCTAATTTTAAAAGACATATTTTTTTTCAGGGAAGTGTTGACAACTAGACTTTGTAAATTGGACATTCTCAGTAAAATATACTGAGAAGTTGTCTCCTTTCACTTACCTTGGCGTGACTTGGTGCTTGGCCCACCAACAGCAGGGAAGCTGCAGCTAAAGGGAAGTCTGAATCAGGCCCTCAGTGAGTACAGGTTTCTGAAGGTCCCCTTTCCTAGCAAAAATAACTAGAGGTCCAGACAGTACGGGAAAAGAATCCAAGTCAACTTACATAGGCAAAAAGTGACTCCTGTATAACTTTATTTATTTTGTGAAGAATTGGTAGAAACTATAAAGATTTTCTAGCTCCAGTCACTACAAATTCCCAAATACCCACTTGAGTAATGCGCAGTTAAGACTCCAGCATGTTCTCCAAAGACATGGAGATTTGTAAAACCTGTGCTAAAATCTGCAAAAACAATGCAAATCTAAATTTTTGACTGCCAAGAAGCATGGACTAAAACTTTATGCTCCAGACTTCTGGCACAGGCTCCCCTGCTAAAGAGTGGGCTGGCCACACCTTAGTCTTTGTGTCATTTTGTTTGTTTCGCCTCCCTTCTTGTATAGCCCAGCCCAGCTCTTTGTCATCAGTCCTCCTTCCCACAGGAAGGTGGGGTTGTGCAGGACATAGTTCAATCTACTTTGTTAGGACCAGATGTTAAAAGGGTCAAAACCAGACACCAAACTCTTGGCTAAAACCCAATGCTGGGGCAAATAGCTCGCTCTCACTCTTGCTCCATCACCCAGGAGACATCTGTTTAGTAAATGTCTCCTCCTCTTTCTTCCATATCTGACTGAAGGTCAGATCTGGACACCCCATGCAGACAAAACTGGGATAAAGCAATTGCTGTCACATCCCTTCACCTTATGCTCTTTTTCTGATGGGAGCCAATAACCAGCAAAAGGCCGTGCTCTGGCAAGGGCTCTGCAGATGGAGGAGCAGGGGGAAAACTTCCTGCACTTTCTTGCATCAACCTGACATCTTCCTTTGTACAAGGGGAAGCACAAGGTGAAGGATGGACTTGGTGTATCCTTGGTGTTTTGTGCCACTAGAGACAGCACGGGGCAAGGGATGGAAATTCCTTCTTCCATCAAAAGATGAATGGTGAGGTTATTTAAAGGGATGGAGCAGGCTACCTCTCTATGAATAGCACCAGCTGTAGGACCCTCTGCGTCCATTCTTGGCAAACTAATTCCCAGCCAAAACTATATGTGGAACCTGATGCTTGAGGACAATGGTTGGGTGAGAATTTGCACTAACTGCAGTACTCACCTGTGGTCTACTAAGGCTGGAGCCAGCACCGCCTCAACAGACAGAGAGGCATAGTCCTCGCTCTTGCACCTTTCTGGCCCCAGCACCTCCTGCTCTGATCCTGTGCCACTCTCCTGTCTTCTCCAGCTGCTTTGCCTTCATAACCCTGTGCTAAAATTGTGAAGAACAAAATTGGGAAGAACAACCAGAAATTGGTAAACCAGCTCACATTGGGCTGAAGGGAAGAAGAAACAGGTTCATGAGTGTCTTGACAAAGCATGACCTTGCAACTTGTGTCCTAATCATGTTCAGCCCCACGATGTCAGATATGGGTTAAAATTTCAAATCCTAGGTGCATCCCTAATCATTGGTAAGGGGGTTTCCAGTCTCCCCATCAACCTGCCCAGTCTAACCTTCCCCTGAGCAGCGTATTCACTGTGCATGCTGCTGCACACCCAGCAGAGCCATGGGCAAGTGGGCTCAAATCCAGCTCAGGGAGGATTAGAGCTGTCATTTGAATCCAAGGTATGTGCCAAAGTGATTCTGTCAGCAGCTGATTTGGGGCAGGGGGGGAGAGAGACGGAATAAGAGAATATCTTTAGACCCCCTTGCTCGAATTACCTATAGTACATATCATTAACCTTAACTTGTATCCCTCTGAGACACGGCAAGTGTCAAGGCAATCCCTGTGAGCGTGTGAACTCTGCAGCACTGAAAATAATTATCAAAGCCACTCTCCATTTAAACTAGCAGAGCTGTTGCTCTGCTGTAATGAAAATATCTCATGCTTTGCCCTATCACAGCAGGGATCCAGGCTGCATTAAGTCATTCTGACCGGCCTTAAAGGCTTTAGTGGTGTTTCTTTCATTTGAGTGTTATCTTTCTGCCAATTTAGAATCCCATCTCCTCCCCACAAAGCAAACTGATAGTTATCCAAGCAGCAGTGGGAGGATGGTAGATGGCAAGGAAAACAGAGATGGGACAGGAGCATTCTTCATGACATTTAGAAATAATGAGTGCAATTTCCTGCATCTTAGGACTTTTTAGATTAAGGTTTGGGGAGAAAGAGAAATAAACCTCAGTCAGACAGGAGCCCTACCCATGTAGCTGGAATAATGTGTGAGTAGCAACAAGCTAGGCACTGCTGCAGCTCCAACAGGCAACAAAAATGACAGTAATAACATAAGAGCTTTGGGACTATCAGACAGCTCCATCCCCCTGGAAGGACACTGAGGACATACATTTTTAAATGAAGCGGTGTATTTCTTTCTTCACAGATTCACAAGAAGCTTTAGATTCACATCTCCACACGCAAACTAGGTGTTCAGCCTCCTCTGAATTGCGTGTAGATTACTCTCCTGGCACACAAAGGGAATCCAGCAGTTTAAGAGCAGTATGTTGATGTTGTATTTTATTCCCAAAAAGTACTTTTCAGAATGACAGCTCCTAGTGTGATCCCACGTGCTGTGCAGCCGCGTGGGCACATGCTAATTCCACCCACCAAACACGCAGCTAATGAGAGTGAATGGGACAGGGGTCAGGAGCAGGCACCAATCAAAGCCATTAAGTGCTGCTGGCAGCTGGAGCACGCTGAGCAATTAATAAACTCTTTCTGAAGTTTGTAACGTGTCAGTGATGATGAGTTTGATGACTGCAATAGCTGTGTCACTAGCATACTGCGTGTCATGCGCACTGTTGCTGTTATTCCTCTCCTGAGAGAAACTGCTCTGACAAATTACAAGGCTGACACATGCAGAGTCCTTTGGTTTTTAGGGTGATTACACCTTAACCCTAGGTTACAGAGTTATGGTACACATGTACCAATGTGTTCAAAGTCAGGCCTCAGGATGACTCCTGTTTATGGATAATTAAACCCTAAAACCATCAAGGGCTGGGTTTTGTCCCTGCCTGCCAGAACTGAAGGGGGAAAAATGCAAGGACAAGGCAGAAAGCATCACGCTGGGCACAGGTGAAGTGGGATTGTGTGCAAAGCAATGGCTTTCCTGCCCATCTCTCCTGTGCTGTGTGCTGTGTCACAGCCCACAGCCCTGCCTCTTTTTCACTTTGCAGTTAGGTGAGGTTGCCAGATGCAGGAAGGTGAGCCCAGGGCTGGCCTTGATTCCCAGGGAGGACAACTGGGATAGTAGATGGTTCTTGGGGGAAAACATCCCACCTTCTCCTTGTAGAACATGGCTGCAGCCTGGCCCTCAGCCTTACCCTTATGCTCGTCCTGTTTCATCAGAACCTGTTTATATTTTCAAATCACAGTAATACCATATCTGCTGCTAATTACAGCCCAACAATGCTAACTCAGTGTGCAAACAAGGCCATCATCCAAGTATTGTTTTGCATAACCAGAATGCTGGGCTTGTGAACATTTGCATAATGTTTAATTATTTAGTCAGAAAATAAAATTTGTCTTCCTCTCAAAAACATTTTTATGAAATGTCTCAATAATTAAACAGCACTATGTTTATTAACAGCGGGGAAGATTCATAAAATGTATTAGTCAGAAGCAAGCAAGTAACTACATCTTGCTACAGTAATCAAAATACATCACTCTGAAGTAGGTCCCCGAGCATGGCAAACACCAGCATGAACTCCTACATGCAACCGAACAGAATATGATTAAAAGCGTAACAGTTCAGTGTCTGTACCTTGGAGGGGTCAGGGAGCCAGAACTCAATAGCTTAATTCACTCATTAATCAATATATATAATGTTGAGAAGACCAGTTCAATTATATTGAGTCAGCTGAAGTGAAGCCTGTATCTATGAAAGGTAAAATGTGGGGTCAGATGAAGGACCACACGTGGTGCTGCAGCCTGGGGAAGGTGTCTGCAGGTTCCTGCTCCAGCACACTGCCCACTGGAAGGCGGCGAGACCCATGCACCAGGTGAGTGGCCCATGTTTGTGCCCCTTGTGTGGGACATGGGAGCAGGAGGGGTTCTTCGTGGGGCTCCTCTAAGCAATTCCTAACAAGGCCGGAAAAAAAAGTAAAATAAGATTTAGAAAGGTAGCCAGGGGCACAGAATAAAATCATCTGCCTTGATGACCTAGGAAAGCGGCTCCTCCTACAGCATTTCTGCACCATCGCTTACTGATACAGAAGAGGGGCCGACTCTGACCTCAGTTATCCTGGCGAGTAAATAGAGTAGCTTTCCTGAAATGAATGGTCAGAGCCTGGGCTGAAGTTGCTGAACGTGTTGGGGATGTCCCCAGCACCAGGCAAGACGCAGAGGGTCTTTTAAGGAAGTAAAACTCACAGGCTGCAGAGGAAGAGGCAGACTCTGGTTGTCACACACTGGCCTCCAGTTTGATCAAAACAGTTTCTGTGCCCAAATGTAAAAGCTCCAAATTGTACTAAGTTGCTTGAAGGGAAGACAGAATTCAGGATCAGAAACTGGAGTAATCACCCACTAAATTAGGAGGAAGAATATCTTGTGTCCTGGGAACTTACTACCTTACACATAAGAAAAGAATAAAATTCAAAGGTTATTTTATTTAGGCAAAATGGAGATTTTTATCCTCCCTTTTAAATTTAACCATATACTTCACTTGTATTTCAATAACATTATGCAAGAAATTAAGCTTGTGTCCTTCTGCCCTCTCTGAAACTCATCTGTTACTTGCTAACAAGGATTCCAAATTACTCGAGCCAATTTCTGAGATATGCATGCAGTTAAGAGACTCATTTTTGTCCATCAATTACATAAAAGCAGCCAAAGAAACCTCCTCTTCTCCTCCCATATCCTTGGCGTAACTTCTAAGACTCAATCTGAGCATCACTATTTTGTAGCACTGTGCCAGGGGTCATGTCAAACAGCAGCTGGTGAGGGTATGGCTTATTTTGGGAGGTAGATTTGAGGAGCTGTTTGTGCAATGAGGTAAAGCAAGTGGAGAAACCAGCACAAGCCTACCTGTTTGAATAACCACCCTCTGCTTCCCCCGCATGAAAACGCAAGCCCGCATAAATAGGCGCTGACAGCAAATGCTGCCTTTTTCCTAAGCCAAAGCAAAACCCTCCTTCCCATCCTGCTTTAGCAAAGTAGGTCACAGTAAAATCTGCCTCCCCCAATCTCCTGTCCATGATCACAAGGTAAGATAAATTATATCCTCACATTAATCGGGGAAATTGTGGCACAAAAAGGCTATTCAAAAGCTCAGGGTCTCTCTGGAGAGCAGCTGACGGCATGATCCACCATCAAAAGTGCCTTGCACTGGCCCCAGGCTCCTCATGCCCTGCTCTCCGCTAACGGGCCAAGCTCAGTAGCTGGATGTTGAAGAAATGCAATCACCCTTTGGCAGCAGGCAGCCCACTGTGGGCTGCTTCCGTGCACCAGGAAACAAACAGAAAATCACAGAGGAGAAGGAAAAAGCAGTGAAGAAACTGGGCAGTAGGAATTCCCTGCTGAGCAGGAAAGGTTGCCTGTTATCTCTTGCTGTGACTTCTCTTCTTTGCATTGCTTTTCTTCCTTCCGAGATTGTAACACCATAGTATGCAGGCTGTGCCCACCAAATTACCGTGCCACACAAAAGTACGTACAACACATCTAGCCTGTGGTGAACACACACTCGTGCATATTGCACACCCATTAGTAAATGTGAATTTATGCTTGCCGCGTGCTTCTATGTGAGGTGCTGGGGCCCAAGCTGTGGGCCCTGAGTTGGAGTTGACCTGTGGATGAGTCACAACCCAGCAGTGTGTTTTGTTTTCCCCACTGGCTTCAGGTTCCAGAGCCAGAACCAGGCCCACCTGTGTTTCTGTGGCTCTGCCCTCACCCAGGTGGTTGTGGTTGGAGTGGTGGATGAGGTCAGGACTATATCAACCAGGATCTGATCAGTTGGAGGATCTTCCTGTTGAGTGTGGCTTCTGTTGGGGTTGGTTGCATCTTGCTGAGCTCTCTTGGTGGTGTCCTTCCATGTGAAGGGCCACTGAGGGAGCCATTTCTGTCTGTTGTGTCCAGCAGGTGATGCTGGCACCACAGTGGGCAGCAGAGGAGCTGGGCCCACAGGAACCTATGGCAGGATTGTTTGAAAGAAGTCTTCCAAGGGGATGTTGCTGCGTTCAGCATTAGCCTGTGTGATCAGGCAACTGATGGCAGCACAAAATGATGATGTCTGAACTGGCACAACACTATGCCAGCTTTGTTCCGAGGCATGATAATACCTTGTGGTCCAGTGTGATGCATGCCAGCTGAGGTTCATGTGGCATCGCCAGGTGTACAGTTTGCAGCGTCCCAGCAGGGCCTTCCCTCAGTTGGCCTTTGTGTTTCCCAGTGGGTCCTGTGAGCATTTGAGCTGGATTTACTGAACCCCTACATATCCTTTGGGGTTTGAAAAAGCATACTGGTGAGATCTGCAATGCCATGAGGCCAGGGTGTGGGGAGTGACTCATGCAACAGCTCCTCTTACTTCGGAATCTTTTTTTTGTCATTCAAAATAAAGGCATGAACCAAACAAAAGGCTTCATTAAGCAAAAAGCAGCACCTTTTGCATACTTGAGGCAAGTGCTGCAGGAAGAGGCAAAGGAGTTAAAAGAAGACACCGCTTGTTTAAAGGAGTGGCCAGAGGGGGAAGATGATGTCTGCTTTGCCCGGACAGGCTCAGGACCTTATTCTTCTGCCTTGTCTGCAGGCAGCCTGCCCATCAAAATTATCTCTGGTGCTGAATGTGGAGAGGACGAGCCAACAGCTTATTAAAGAGTCTCTGTTATTTCTGCTGAGAAAGGTGGCTTTTATTTTCCTGAAGGGTTATTAACTGAATTCTCCTCTTGTCATAACTCTGGGTGTTTTCCTCTGCTCTTTCAACATAGTCCTCTTTGGTTCTTCAATGTAGGCAATGCTTTGGAGGGGTTTGCTGAAGATAGTCTTGTTAAATTCAGGGGTGGGGAGAAGGACTAAAAATAACCTGGGAATAGGATTTCTTTGAGAGACATGATCACCAGAGCATGATGTGGGGCAAACTTTACTCTCCAGTTCAGAGACTTCAGTTTCTGATAGAGTGTTGATATCTTTACAGCACTTGGGCTGTGTGGTGGGTTTACCTTGGCTGGGTGCCCGGTGCCCACCCTTAGTCCCTCTATCACTCCCCCCCACCCCCACCAAAACTTCCATCAGCAAGGCAAGCAGGGAGAGAGTAAGATGGAAAAGGAAAACCCGTGGGTTATGATAAGAAGCAGTTTTAATAAACAGCAGAGAAAGCGAGGTCGCGCGCGCGCGAAGCAAAAGCAACAAAGCCGTTACTCTCTACTTCCCATCCGCAGGCGGTGTCAGACCTGTCCCGGGAAGCAGGGCTCCAGAACGCGTACCGGTTGCTCGGAGGACAAATGTCTTCCCCCGAATCCCCCTGTCCTCCTCCCTTTATAGTTGAACTGACGTCATATGGTATGGAGTATCCTATTGGTCAGCTCGGGTTGGCTGTCTGGGTTGTATCCCCTCCCAAATCTTGCCCCCCCCCATACCTTTGGTGCTGTGTGAGCACTGATAGTCATAACAAGGATGTGTGTTATCAACACCCTCTGGCTTCCAGTACTGCAGCATGAGGGCTGTATGGGGAAAATCAGCTCAGACAGATCCACTACAGACTGTCACTCACACAAATAGTCCTGTGACTGGAGTTGGAGCCCAGAGACAAGTACGTACTGTTGCTTCACTTCAATGTGGTCTGATACCAACTGCTGGTTGGGGAGGGCAGCATGAGTGGTGGCTGGCAATAGGAAGGTCTTGCTGGATTCCTCTGCCTCCTCTCCATCTCTGATGAGTCCATGCTTTTCCACAGTCTCGCCCAAGGGCAGCACAGTTGGCCCAGTTACCTTGTCATCCTGGAGCTGCTGGCATGGGTGACAAGTGACAGTGTGGAATCCATGAGCTGGTAACTGTTGCAGGACCCATTGGTGCAAAGTGCCATTTTCCAGTAGACAGTGAGCAGAGATTTGTTTCTTTTTCTTTTTTTTTCTTAAGTGTTTCTCAGGCAGAGTTGATTTCAAAGGCAGGGTAATAAATTACATGTCAATTCTAAACTTTAGAAATCAAACCATATTTAGGAAAAAATGAGGAGTACTTGCTACAGGGTGTTAAGATACCACACTACCTGGCTCAGCATCCTTGAATAGGCTTCAGTAGAATTATAAACCTGCAACACATGCTGTTGCAGTATGCAAGTAAGTAAATAAACAAAGCAAAAATAAATCAACAATGAGCGTACTCATTGTGAAGGTATGTGGGAAGGAGTGAAGAAAGGAAGGGAGGGAGAGAGGGAAGAAAATTATCCTCTGTCACTTTGCTTCGGTAATATTTTACACACTCTTAACTGTAGCTGCATTCCTAACAGTTCTTAAGAGTGCGATTTGGGATCCCAGAGAGGGACATAGTTCAACATTTTCATGAATGAGCTCCATTTAAGCTGCCTTAGGTGAGCTAGAGAGGTTTTCTTCTGGGAATACAGCCAGTGCACACAGAGAACTAGAATCTGCAGCAAAGGTGCTGCAAGATGCTGCAAAGGAAGAAGATCTGAATGGACTATGAATACGTGTCCCATCAGACCCCAGCTTTGAAGTTTAATATGGTGCAGAGAATTATCTGTGAGTAATAATCCATTAAAATCTTCACATGGTATTTATTTTGTGAAGACAGATGATAAAAGAGCCCACACTGCAAAAACTCAGTGGTTCCTGCTGCTTGTTGGGCGTCCTGGCGAACATTGGGAGTATGTGGAGACCTGTGCCCACTGGGAACTGAGATACCTTCTCCCAGAGGAGTTAATTCTGTGCAGCCACTCAGTGCTGGATCACTCAGGGTTACATTCCCCCCAGGGTTTTATGAGACATACAGCACTGCCCAGCATTCACAAATTGCCTTTTTTTTTTTTTTTGTCTCTGTAACAGTACAAAAGTTATCTTCTAACCACAAACACAAAATCCTGTAATTAAACCTTCGTTACCCACAGCAGAGTGCTCATCATGTATACAAAGCAAACGTTTTGGCAAGTTTATTATGCTCCTTGAGACTAAGAGGGAATTAACGGCATTGCAAAATTACAGCAAGCTGCTTGCTATGCTGCTGCTGGATATTTTCACTGGCATCAAGATTTTATATTCCTGTTCATCTTGAAAAAAACCACAACCGATTTAGTAAACCTTTTTACTGTCAAAGGCAACACAGTGCAAAACACTGCATCAAAGTAAAGGCCAGAGGGATATTTTGGCCTTAAAACTTTATTACACTTTGCTGTACAGTAAAAATCATTTAGTTGTAAGTTTTTTACTTAAAATTACTAAACATTAGGAGGTAGCTGATTAGGATAATCCAACTAGTAAACAGTGTAAATCATCAAATCTAGAGTTTTTTGCACTGAAAGATGCCTGATACGCAATTTCATTTGCATTGTGCAAGGTCCTTCACTGCTGGGGAGGACAACTGCTTGCAGAGCATCACCTTGCTTGTCAAACAGGGAGCCAAAGATGTCTCATGCAGCACTACTGGGAGAGGAGACTTCTATTTTTCAAGTCCATTTTGTTGTTGTTCTTTGACTGTAACTCAGACTGTGTTAGTTTATGTGCATGAGTCACGAACAAAGGGTGAATTTTTACATTTTATTTCCCTGTTAGATATTCTACACCAACAATATATATTGCAGCTGCCTGAGCAAAATGGATCAGCCTGAGTCAGTCTTATTGCTTCTCAGCTGGAAAAGGATAGTGATGTCCTTAGGAAAGCTGATCAGATCTGAAAGGCTTTTCTGGTGGTATCGAGTGTGAAGCATAAATCATACAGAGAAGAAAAATAGATCTATATTTGCATCCTTCCATTGCCACAAATGAGCCATTTGTCCAAAGAATACATGGGCTCTAAAACTATTTTCTGCCTGCCTGTTGACAAGACAGCTATAGCAACACCTACTTGCATGACTCTGACTTAGGAGAAATCTGGGCACAGACCAATGCCATGAGAAAATAAAAACTCCCCTAGCCTACCAGAGGTCTGGGTAGCCAAGAGTCTTCTCTTGCACAAAGGCCGGGGATATTGGCAGTGGTAGGAGAATATGAAGAAGACAAGTCCACCAGTCACACTGGCTCCCAAAGCCTTTTGCAATCTCCCAAGCCAAGGCCCTGGCTTTTGTGTTGAGCAGCAATTGATGGATTTTGTCTTCCAGTGATTTGTCTAGCTGCTTTTTGAAGTTGATTAAACCTTTGGTGTCTACACTCTCCTACGGCAATCAGTTTCAGTGTAATTATGCATTGTGTGAAAAGAAGCACATCATGTTACTGCTTCTCTGAAGTGTATTTTGAGATATTTAAATTCCTCCAGAATTATGGCAGAATTGGTCAAGATGCTGAGTTTGTTTCATGTAGGCCTGAGCTGTCTGTGGGGCAGCAGACCCATTCCCTTGTAGGTGGATAAAGGTTGCTCGTGGGCTCGTAAAGATCAACAAAGCTGGCTGTCCCTGCTCCCAGTACTTCATACTCACTCAGTGCTAAAAGTGAGAAGAGAGTCGAGCCAGCAGAAACCCTAAGGCAGTGATACCTGGACCACATCACAGTCAACAGCAAAACACAGGCTGATGTCCACCCCATGCTTCCCAGCTCAGCATGCTCTCAAATTCAGATCCCAAATGCTGCATGAGTAGAGCTGTGCTCTATGAAGAGCTGGTCACTCCTTCACCCTGTCTCCTTGACATGTCTGCAAGAGGGGGGGACACAGGGCTTGTTCTCCTTGAGATTGTGCAGGTCTTGCCATGATACCTCCACCTCTTCTCTCCATTATTCCTGAGCATCCAACTATGAAAACAGGAGATAGTCCAAGAGACCTGTACTTTTCCTCATACAGCTGTAGAGGTTATGGTCCAGGAATTCAGTCATGATTCAACAGAGTTTTAATCATTTTAAATGGGGAGTGAATTCAAAGGTTGGACTTGATGATCCTAGAGGTCTTTTCCAACCTAAATGATTCTGTGATTCTACGAATTGTAAGAGGACAAACTGTACCTTTAACTACCTTTCCTGTGCTCTTTGAATGGGGTGGCAATAACAAGAGAATACAAATTTGTTCTTTTTAAATATATATTACTTTAATATAGAGACTGTTTTTTCCCAAGATTGCTACAAAAGGTAATAGCATATCTTAAAATTACACTTTATGCTAATTAGTTACTTATTACAGAAAGGGTGCTTTGGAGAGAGGGAGTTAAGATGTTTTTCACTGTATCTGAAAAATGTCCCTATTTCTACCGTAGGCCCTAGAGTATGGTTTGAATACCAAAAAGAAATCACTTGAGATTAAGGACTGTGCCTGCTTGCTCATGGGGGAGCAGCGTGAAAGCTGTTCGCACAACCAACCTTCAGGCAATTGAGCCCAAGGTTGCATGTCCTGTAATTAAGTTACTATTTCTGTTGTGGATTTGTTTAACAGAGAGCTGTCTTGCCACTTCTGATTTCAACGGGTACGCCCACACTGCCTCTTCTGATCTGCATGAAGGAGAAGACCCTGGGACAACTGGCAGAAACCCGTTTGCAGCGGGACCACCGACAGATACAGTGATGGGCTGGAAGGGGGCTGTGCAGCGCCTGCATCAGGCCTTCAGCAGCTATGCCAGCCGACGTCAGCAGCGATGCAAGCTGACTGGATTTATCCAAATGCTTTGACAAATACAAAGCTTGTTTTTCCTCCTCCTATTTTCAACAATGAAAGACAACCTGTCTGAAAACTGTTATCACTGTCTTGGATATTCACGTTTCCAATGCTCTGCTTCTTTATCCATTACAAATCAATGCGGTTGTCATTGCTGAGGGAGCTCAGGTTCTCCCCACCTCCTTAGAGAAGACATGATTTCAAAACTGCAAATGCAGGTGATAGGAAACCCAAGGTTTCCTAAAGCCTGCCTACATTTTTCCAAAAAGGATATTAATGAGACAAGAACAACAAAATCACAAACATAAATAGAACTAGGGAGTGCAGTGCTCAGGTGGTTCCTTCACACGTACATACACAAAGTGAAATGCTTGCCTTAGCAGTGCAGCACTTAGTTTCCAAGAAATTCCCTAACAGGGTTTGTCGTTTGCTTCTTTAACTCTCAGAGAGGTATTAAAATATGTTCAGAGTGATTTTGGTCAATCAGCAGCAATGATTTCTCCTGCCAATCTTGTTAAACATGTGAAGAGCCTAGGAGACTTCATGAGCGCGAGTCCCAGACTGGTGGAGGAGACTCAGGCTGATAAGCATGAGAATTTTATACAAAGGTAGTAAAGTACAGAGATGTTATATGTTACTGGTTTTTAATGAGAATAATTAAGATTATGTAAAGGGTGATCTGTGAAGCTGATGCAATGAAGTTCACAGTTTTTCCCAGCATTTTAGTTCGGACTCTTTTCAGTTCTTATTTTTTAACTAAATTAATGTTGTCCATTGCTACTAATAGTATCCTCCTAATTGAGAATGATGGTTTCACATAAAGGAAAACCAGTTGCAACTGGATAAATTCAGGTAAGAAAGCAACTGTGAATCCATTGAGAAGCTTCCAATGCAGTTCAGTTTCCTTACTGCTGGCCTGCTTGCTAACACTGTCCTACCAAGGTTGCTCAGAGAAGGAGCTCAGGAATTTTTATTCGTGGTCACGCATAAATGTGCGTATTTGTGCCTCATGAAATGTAACCTAAGCCCAGAAGCTGGACCACTTGGCTCAGCTCAGCAAACACACAGCTCAAGCAACACATTTTAATGGAGTACTCACTAGCAGCTACTTGTGAATCCCTCCATGGTCCAAACAGCTTTGATAGGAAGAGTGTCAGGTGACTCCAGTGAAACATATGAACAGAATCAGGATGTTAGTACACAATTTATAAATGTAAACAGAGAAAACCATAACAAAAAGAAGTTTCCAGCAACAACAGAAGTTCAGCAAAGTTTAGCAAAGATCCTGTTTTGATGCAAACACCATGAAAAGCAGAAAACACAGGAAATGCGTAAGGCAAAAGTTTTATTTTCCGAAGTGTAAGTACGTCCTTAGCATAACTTAAGTAATCCATTTCCATTGAAATCCTGATTGCTACGAAGTTGAAGGTAAACTTTTTGACTGCACCTATTACACGCTTTCTCCACAGCTGCATAATGAAACCCTTTTCCTGCATCAAGAGATTCTTCACTGTGATTAGCTGGTCTGCAGAAGTTCCGTTAAGTAGTTGACTTAATTATGAAAGATGCTATTTGTTCGCATCCTTCTATTTTATAATCTGCAGCATATCACTCCAAGCTTGTGATTTCTTTTTGGCCAGTTCCATCCACAATGGTTGATCTGGAGCAGCATTACTGGCGTTCTTCAAGTGGCTTATTTCCTCTTTATCCACCAGTGCTGGTGATGGGGCTACTGTGAATGAAACACATGGATGTTTTACACTTTTGTGCTGTGCAGCCAGACATCCTGGTTCTTTCATCAAGAGCTTCCCATGCCTTGCCCTGTGGTAAAAACTTTACAGTTCTCATGGAAGCTTCTTCTGCAAGGTGTTATTGAGGAGATAACCATTATGTGCTCAAAAGAATACAATGTTTTTCTCACCACTAATATCTTTTGGACCCTAAATTTACCAAAATCAACATGGTGACCTGGATTCCTTGCTGTGCCCTGTGTTAACACTCCGGCCAAAGAACAGGTCTTCTCCTTAGCAAGAGCATTCATTTGCAAATTCCTCCTTCACCCAGTCCCCAGCTCACAGGAATTTTATTACCTTCAAAACTTCTGCACTTCATTCAAATGTGAATTTACCAAAGAGATTCAAAGTTATTGTGGGAGGACTGACAGGCAGACAGTTTGTGATCACATCATTCCAGCTTGCTGAAGAAACCACATTAAAATTGAATGCTATTGAAAATAATTTTGCATGTATTCTACATTTTACTCTGGGATAGTGTATTTGGGACCCCATCCTGCAAAATGGCCTAGTGCTCTCAATTCACATTTCATTCAACTTGAGTCTTGACTACTCTATTATCAAAGTGGTCAAAAGAATATGCCACCAAACAAAACCCCAGATTTGAGTGCTGAG
This sequence comes from Brachypteracias leptosomus, assembly GCA_013401335.1. Classification (NCBI taxonomy): domain Eukaryota; kingdom Metazoa; phylum Chordata; class Aves; order Coraciiformes; family Brachypteraciidae; genus Brachypteracias; species Brachypteracias leptosomus. Next base: position 90,812 of record VYZX01002545.1, on the reverse strand, counting down.
GAAACAGTTTGCCCTTGCTGATGTGGGGCTGGGGAAGAGATGATCTCTAGGATTAGAATCTAGCCCCTACTCCTTTTCCAGCACACTCAAGAAGGGTTTCTTCTGACCAGCTTGTGAAATAACAGTCAACATTTTGAGCATTTTGTTTCCTACCAGAGACAGAATGTGACAGTGAATTGGTTCTCAGCAGTGGCTCCTTCACTTCAAGCTTTGTCTCTTTCCTCTGCTCTTCAGAAGTGGTTTTAGGTGCCAAGTGTGAAGGTTTGCTCCATTGCTGCTTCACGGACCCCTAGGCACAGAGAGGGAAAAAAACCCAAGTAATGCAGAGATAATGACACTGGTTTGGGAGAACACAGGCAAAGGGAGTGTAAGTGGTGCCTGTCACAGCCCAAAGATCATGCGCGCTCATCACACATTGGTCCCAAACCTCTCACTTGAGCTGACACCTGTTCAGAAAGCTCCAGTGGCTTCATGTTTCATCCATGATACTCTACAAGTTAAAACTATCCCTCTGTATCTTTTATTCAAAGTGGTACCTATGAGTGAGAGAAGGGGGCTAGAGAAATTTGATAGACACAATAATACTTTGTACTTAATAATTGTTGTGCATGCTAAGGAGTCGAGCCGATAAATGTCTCCTCACTGTCGTGTAAACTAACTGAAAGCGAAAAGCTTTGCAGTTTTCTGAAGGACTGTTTCTGAAAAGGACTAAAAGTTTTCTTTAGAACTAACTGAAATCAACCTTTCAACTTGAATGGAAGCCAAGAAAGGATTGAGCATGCGCAAGGACAAAAGGTTACTAGCGGTGATGAAGAGGAGCCGTTTGCCTTCATCCCCAAGACCCTCCACGACCACCACAAGGAGGCACTGCGCATGTGCAGTTAGGAGGGGTTATGGAAATGACCCCTTGGGACTAATTATAATACGAAGTGGGGATAGGTCATGCATATGTATAGGCAAATCGTAGAATTTCATGAATATGTAACAATTGATTGTATAAAGGTAACACCGAATTGCCATGTTGGCAGCACACGCCTTTGGTGGTATTAACCCCCGTGTGCCCGGCGCCGAATAAACATACCTACTTTACAATCTTAGATTGTGGAGTTCGATTTCCGCGTGTCATGAGCAGGTTATTACAGCCCTCAATTCAAAATGTATTCCAAGCCCTTTGCACACCCATGCTTACATATATAGGATTTGGAATCATCCCTGTTCTCTCATGTTTCTCTTCCACCTCCCATATTTTGTGGGTTAGGGCACTGTATTTCTGGACAGTTGACAGTAAATGGATTTTCCATAAAAAAGAAATCAAACACATCCTCCCATGGATTTTCTTGCCAGTATCAAAAACTACCCTGAAGTGACAGTGCCTGGTACCATGTGGGAGAAGGAGAAAGTGGGAGTAGTGAGTGGCACCAAGCCTCACACGCTGCAGTCAGGAGCATCTTGGCATGTTCCTCTGTTAGCTGATATAGAGAAATAAAATGCATGGCATGAATTTTAGGAAACATTGCCAGCTAAAATCTGGAGTTTCCTATTTTGACACGGAAACTGTATTTTGGGATCATTTAAACCCTTGATGTTTTAAGTGCTATCACAATGCTGAGCGTTACTGCAGTTTATAATCTTGCATGAACATTTTATTAAGCATTATTTCTTGTTTACTTAACCACTGCTATTTTTCATCATTTAGAGATCTTGTCTTATTCCAGGGTAGAATACAGCTATCTGGGTTTCTAACAGTACCATCCGAAGCAAGAAAGTAGGCCGTTTGCACTGGGAATGCTGTACTGGTACAGGACACGCAGCCCCTGCCTCAGCACAGCGTTCCTGCTGTGCGGGAGATGATACCAGCAGCGCCTGCACGCCGCTGCCTCCGTGAGCACAGCCCACTACCAGGGAAGCCTTGTGAGCATTCTGGATTGATGTCAAGCGCTTCTGCTGGCACAGCTTTGTCATCTGGGAAGATCACTTGCTACAGGTATCACCCTCTTTTGCATGGGATCTTTGAAAAGGCAGCGTCAGCCCCTGTTCCATGGCACCACATGGGTGCCTGAGTTACCCATATACAGAGAACCAGAATTTATATCTTGGCACTGTCTGCAAGTGCAAAAGTTATTTTTAGCCTATTTCACTTCTCAAGGCTCTAAAAAATGTTACCTAGGAGCTTCTGGGACCGAGCTGTTCATTCAGTGTTAAATCAGTCAGGAGGTACGGGAGGTTCAATGAAATGCTGTGCTTAGGATAGTTAAAGAGAATGTATTCCCTCTGTATTGAGTGAGATCTGAGACTGTACAATTTAGCACCTCATTTTGGGTATTTTAGCATGTAATGCATGCATTAGATGGCAAGTATGTATCGAGAATCCAAGAAATTCTACCCACCTCACATAGTTCCAGGATTTCTTGGAGATATAAAATGACATATCTGAGCACTCAGAGAACTCTGAATCCGTAACCCATTTTTGAGGGCAGTGCCTTTGTTACTTATGATTATACTCATTTAGCATCTGTAATCATTATGGCATGACTGGTAATATAGCAGTGGATCCACAGAATACTACAGGAAGGTGATATGAAAGCATCACAAATTTGTACTCTAAGTACCTCTGTTAGTTCCTTCTCTTTGTTCTGTTTTTCTGCATCTGACTTAACATCTGGAGCCACAAGTTTCTCTCTGTCGAGGTCCTGCTCCTGCTGCGTGCCCCTCTGCTTTTGCTTTGCTATGGAAATCCAGGCTGGCTCTGCAGGAGTGTCAGGATCTCTTCCGGAGTCGCCAGCAGCCCCAGGGGAAGGTACGCTTCTCTCTGTTGACAGATTATTTATGCACATGGTTATATGAAAGAGAGTTGTAATTAGCTTCAGCTTGCATTTGCTCAATATGTTGATTGGTCCCAGGACATGTGACCAGCCTGGGTAAATAGGAATTCTGTTTAGTTTGGTCTCCAGAGAGCAATCTTCCTGCCCTCACTGTTTTAAGTTACCATTTGACTGGTGAAAAATTCGTTTGTTCAGCCTGAGTCACAGTGTCACCCCCTCACGTGAGGGAGATGCAGAAACATGAATCAAGCCTCATAAATCTACCTATTTTCCAAGGTCTCCCCCTTCTGCTCTCTCCTCCCATCTGCTTCATGGCCTCTTGGAGACAAGCAGCAGCCAAATCCAAGCTGGACACAGGTAGAACATGGTGTGGCAAAGGCAGCCCCCTCCCCGCCATGGCTGCCATCAGCTCCTGCTCTTCCTGTGCCCATGCAGCATCAGCCGATGCCTTGGTCTGGTTCCTGCCTTCCTCCCACCCCTTTAGGAGCAGTCTCCCTTGCACAGCCCTTGGTGCCTGCAGGTGCTCTGGGTGACTGAGCACAACGGTCTGTGGTGTCTGATCACACAGAAATACTGCTAAAAACACAAGATTAATTCATGGTCTTTTGGCGTGAGGTTTACTTTGACTCATCCCTGCTGATGCTGACCATGCTCTCCACCGGCGCCAGGCACTTTCATCCTGTTCTACCAGGACTGAAATTTTACAGAGACAAGAGAAAAATGAATCACTTCCTAGAGCAAAGGGCTGAAAGTGCCACCCTGCTGTCTTCACAACTGCTACCCATGGGTGAGCAGTACCAAGAGGTATGGGGAAGTGAAATACCCTGTATTCAAATATTCTGTGAAGGGAAATCCTGTCTATATGGCAAGCAGAACTGGATCAAGAGAAGAGTCTCAGCTCCTCTGTTGGCTCCAGCCCCTAGGTTCTCCACTTCTTCACTGGCTCACACTGCACCAATTTTCCAACAATTGTGGAGCCTCTGTGTGGTTTATCAGAGGAAAAGGAGCAGTGCTAACACCCTTACAGCCATGTAAGAGCCATAAGGAAAGACAATTGAACGTTTCCCCACTGTTTCTGGCCACTAATGCACCCAAGTTTACAGAAGGCTATTTCAGAGCAGAAGTTAAGCTTCTCATCCTCAAATCATGCATGGTCCTGTCCCTAGGAAAAGTTTGTTACCTAATCAGCATCTTGTTCAGAGAGCCAGGAGGAGGAAGACTCAGCCAGGGAGGATTACTGCCCTAGAGTCCCTTGGGGCTCAGCTGCTGTGCTGGTGTAGAACTGAGCCACCTGGCCACAGGACCCTGTGGAGCTGTCAGAAGCATTTCTGGAGGGCTATGGTCTAATTTAGAGGAACATGGCCCTGATCAGGAAAGCAGGCAAATGTCTCTGAAGGCACATTTGAGAAGCCTCATAAAGGCATAGGAGATGAAAGGGATGATGCTCTCCCAAGAGCTGAAGTCTGCAAACTCAGGCACATTACGAAAGCCCACAAACTTTCTTTGCTCAGGGATTTTCTGAAGTCACTGTTGTACCTCACCAGAGACAGACTAGTTATTTGAGCAAGGAAATACTGTAAAGCCTACGTCAGCTAAAAACCACAAAAAGAGAAAGCACAAGTTTTGCTTTAAGGCCAAAGCAAGATATTTTGCCAGCCGATGCCTGCGTTTCCCTTCACATTTACCTCATGTGATCTTGCAGACAAACCTCTGAAATAAGCAAGCCAGAATGTCCAGCTGTGCAAATGCAGCACAGATAAAGCAAGGCCCTTGGATGGTGAAGGAGCTTCCCTCCCTCCTGCGTGGCAAGCTACTTCAGTTCTCTGCATCCTACCTACAACCCATCTTTCCATGCCAACAGCTGTTTCTTCCATAATCTTCTCCCCTTCTCTTCACTGGCTGCCCTCATTTGACTTCTAATTTTAATGATAGAGAATAAGGCTGGGAGAGATCTCAAGATGCCATCTAGTCTATCCTTCGGCTGCAAGGCAAGATCAGTTACAAGATGAGTGTCACATGAGCTGTTTGCTGACAAATATGTACCTAAACTGTTCTTAAAACCCTTCAAACACAGGGCTGATCTGCCTCCTTAGACAACCTATGCTATGGCTTGGCTGTACTTTTTCCATTCAATTTTTTCCCTATTGGTTAAGTTAAATCTTAATTGCCCTAATTTGAATCCTTAACTTCTTCTCCTATACATTATGGACACTAACAGATTACTCATAGTCTCCTTGCAGCAGCCATTTATGCATTTGAAGACTTAGACCACGTTTTCCCTATTTTTTTACCTTTCCTGACTAATCATATTCTTTAGATCACCCTTGCTTTGGTCGGAATTGTCCTAATTTGGTCCAAATCTTCTTCAAACGCAGTGCTCAAAACTGGCACATTGCACTTGACATGAAATGATGGTAGCATCAGGTGTAGTGGAAGGACTACCCCACTTCACCTGAGATGGTCTCCTGTACACATCAGTCAGTATCACGAGTTTCTTGCACAATTATGTTATGTTTGCATCTAGTTTGTGAGTTCCAGATTGTGTTACCTCCCTGCTTCCATTCCTGTGCATTGGATTATTTTTGCACACGTAACAGAACTTTCTACCTCTACGTAACAAAAATATTATTTTTAAACTATGTTTCTACTTTCTCAACATAACCTTGGTTTCTATTCTTGTCCTCCAGTGTGCCCACAGGCGTTCTAGCTTGGTAATACTTGCAAATGTCATAAGCACACATTTGGTTCTGTTACCCATGTCCTTAAACGTACTGAACAATGTCAGACCTAAGATGGCCCCATCTAATAAAACAGTGAGTCGTTAGTTGCCTCACTCAGTAGCTTTGCATCAACCCAATGAAGAGCTGAGTATTTATAGGAATGTCATGATACTTATAGGAATGCCCTGTGATGCCAGTTATCATTTCATTTGATTGCTCTTGACCAAGTGATGTCGGTTGGAACCTAGACCTATGTTATCCTGTAGACACTTAGAAATACCACAGTTATTCCTTTCAGTATTTTGTATTAAGTTAAGTGGTATATAACACATTTTCTCCCTCTCTCTCTTTTCTTCATCTCACCTCCCTTTTCAATATGTGCCACCTTCTGGAGCCTTCCCTTACTTCTGGCCAAGTTTGCCAAGATACCCACTAGCAAGTGAAGGACTGCTAACCCATCTTCTCTGAGTATTTTAGGACAAACTTCATTAGGAGCTTCATAAGTAAACCCACATGGTTCAACTGATGTGATGTTTGTTAATGTAACTGCCACCACATTTCCCCATTTGCTTGTAGGCTATGCCCCTGAACCCATCTGCACCCATCTCCACTGTTTTAGGTTGTGAACAGTTTGGGCAGGACCTGTCAGTGCATTGCTCAGCAAAGCCAGGTGCCATGCTTCATCAGTTCCCAAAGCACTACTGTGATACATGGATCAACTGCCACTGCTGAAGGTGATGGTGATGTCTAGTGCTCCTCAGAGGTGAGGATTCCTCACTCAGTACATAAAGTAGCTTTTCACTTTAGTTACCTTCTACCCAAATTAGTCAACTCCTTTTCCTAGTACCCTGTAATGACTACCCATCCAACAGTCACACTCAATATTACAAAGATGTTTCCCCATTGAAGCCTCCCTGTGCTCTCCTAGACTCCTCCTGTAAATCCATCCCATCAAACATACCCTTTCCCCCTGTGTACAGGCTTCTTCTCAGCCCAGAGAAGACTGGGCTGCTTCTCTGACTGTATAGCTACAGGCACACCACTATACACATCCTTTTCCACCACTTTTTTACCTTCCTTCACTGTCTGTAATGTCTCAGTGCTCAGAAACATCAACATCTTTACCTTGAAGGGCCTTTTCAATCCACCCACCAGCTTTCCCATGATACTGGGAACAGGGCTTTTGCCTTGACACTGCTAGTGATGTATTTCTTAGTCTCTGTGATTCAAAATCACCCTTTGTGTTTTGTCCCATTTTCCTTGTCACACCACAGGAACTTTCTGTAAACACCAACTGAACCACACGTTGTTCCTCCTCTGCTCCCTCCCTACAATCAATACTGATAAAATGACTGTTATGCCCAGGCTTTATTTACTGAGCTACACGTAATGGTCTTGTTGCTACTGTGCTCCTGCTTCTCTCTCATCCTCATGGATGTAGGATTCATCTTTCTGTTATTTCAATGTACACTACCTGGCACAACAGGGTTCCCAGTCCCACAGTAGTATGTCTGGAGGCTGCTATTATAACAATGTTTTTCATAAGGCAGATGCTCTAATGAAGGCATGAAGCACTTTTGCTCTTCAGACAATTCTCCCTGATGAGACGCCAGATATCCTAGTCATACCAATTAGAAGGCAGTCAAATTAGAGCCAAGTATCATCCCATAAGAGATGGTATCAGAATGCTCCTGTGATAGGAGGGATCAAAAGCTCTTTATCATCACCTGAAAGATCATCATTAAGATTTTATATGTATTTGTACGGACCTGACTTAGGACAGCAGAGTAGTATCACCTATGGAGGATCAAGAGCTGATCTGCTTCTGGGAGGGGCTTTCTTGTTTAACCAATTTCTTAATTTCTGTCTTTGTTCCTGCGAGAGTCTTTGCTGCAGAAAGCTGGGCAGGCAGGCAAGGCAGGGGAAATGCCTTCTCTACAGCAAAAAAACATCAGACGCAGCCCATGCAGGATTTGCTACCTCATCTGTCAGCCAGAATTACTGTGAGGGGTAGAAAAAGCATAATATCTTTACCATTGCCCAGAGGTTCTTTACATCCTCCCACCTCCAACCAGAGAAGGTTTCTTGTCAGTATACATGCACTGAAGGATGAAAGGTGGTGAAGTAACCCAGGAGATAGTATGGTGAAGTGAGTCAGCAGTTCAAGGTGATCTGAGACTCTTCTATGAAGCTCTTAGTACCCTCAGGGGCACCAAAAGGCCAAAAGCTTTCTCAGAAAGCAACTGTTCACAAGAGGAGTGCTGCTTGCACATCTTCCTCAGTTCAGTGACTGTTTGATCCTCTTAAACAAGCCCTCCCTGTCTTATCTCATCTGGTCATGGGGTAGTCTGCTTGCTTTTACAGTGCACCATGTGGCAAAGCACAGCGTTTCAGGAACCGGATATCCAGAGTGGAACCAAAAGTACTCAAAAGCACAATCTAATTCCAGCTTCTGCTGCACGTGACATGCACAGCAGCTAGCACAACAGTTCCCAGCTGGTAAATGCCACTTTTAGGGAGATAACATAGTACAAAATGCAAGCAATGGCATTTTCTGTGAGTTTGACAGGCTACAGCAGCCACAAACACCCGTGTTTCACTTCTTCCGCAAAGCAGGGCTGAGCCTCTTCTTTCTACGTTACACTCAGGAGATTTTCTGAATAAAACTAAAATCTGAATCATATTCTTCAGTTCTTATTACGTGTTGTTTTAAACAATATGTTATTCAAGTCATTACTTAATAACTTCATAGGCTAATAAAGGATATTGCCAGCAGCAATTTGTCTCTTGTTCACTCACAGTTTTAACCTCGTGATTGCATCTTTCCCTGGTTTCCTTGGAGCTGGCTTCGCCTCAGGCTTTTTGAAAAACAAGTGAGCCCCTTCTTCCCCTTGGGATAAGTCACCAAAAATGGGAAGACAGCAGGTCAGAACTTGTCAAGCTGCTCTGTGCATAATGTCACTATGTATTAAAACTAGCATTTAATGCAAGCTGCCGAGGTCTTCTGCTGCCACTTGAAACCAGCCAGAGGCTGCTGAAGCCCTCCCTTCATGTCTTTCCCACAGCCACATGGACAGTTTTAAGGCCAGCTGCTCCATCTATGTTCTTCATCACTTCTGGAGCTTCCAGAATGACCACCGAGAATAGCCCTGAAGCCAACTGAATGACAGCCACCTTCTCAATTCCCTCCCACAGAGCAGAATCACCCAAGGTCTTCTCCACTGGGTCTGACAGCAGCAGGGCTGGCTGCCCCAGTGGTCCCTAAGGAGGGAAATTCCCCTGCCGCAGCCCCATTAAATGCAGGTATCTGCTTCCTTCAGTGTCTTACTAAAGCAGTTTTTTTTTATTTTTCCCTCAGACTACAGCTCTGATCTTATAGATGAAATTTCTTCTGCCTAAATATTGTGAAAATGAATGTGTACACTTCTCATTGATAGTTGGATATTATCCTTTAATGTGTGTCAGACCTGTTGTGTAAACAATAAGATGAAGATGAAACATTAATCTTTATGTACAAAATGAGATCTGTGACTGACTTGTTACTGTGTGTTGACTTATACACACACACAGAAAGTGAAAGAGAAATACATACCTATTTCTCACTATTGACAGACAGATATACTCAGTGTATTCAAGTGTATCTGGGGGTGTGTGGGCTGCTTTTATGGATAACCACAGCAAAGACATATTTAAACATTACCCTGAGATTTAAGGAATGATTTATTATTTTTTCTTTAGAGATGGGCTCAGATACTGTACCTGTTTTCTTTAAATCTAAAAGCCTTTACACACACAAAATATAGCTGAGGCTCTTCATAACATTTAAATCTCACACCTGAAAATGAACATCTCACGCCTGCAAGGGTGGCAGAGTTTTTGCCTTTTACATACACCTGTGCAGGCGAAAGGCCAGAGGCAGAAATTAGAGCCTTTTGAAAGTCATACCTCTAATAGCAAGCAAAGCTAACTGGTGGATACCCTGCGTATCTTAAAAGCAAACATACTCAAAACTGATCCAAACAACTTTACACAGAGAGATAACACCCGTACACAACAGTGTCACTGTTTTATAACACTCCTTACACGTGCATCTTTAACCCCACACTGTTGTATCTTTGCTCACCTGATATTTTAGGAATTGCTTTACAAATGCATTTGGCATTTAGTGTATCCTGGCCTACATATTTCCCTTTGTTTATGAAAGCACTACATGCATTGGTGTCAGTGTACACACCCAATTCCTTAATTTCAGACAAAGCTGTTCTAAAAGATTTGGCTGAGTATTTCTGACATTTCTTTTTTCTCTAAGCTGCTCTGAGAGGTATTTGACTTTCAGTTGGATCTATACCACTGATGCCAGGAGAGTCTTTTTTACACAAGAAACTGCTCTGTTTGCATCAAAAGTCTTTTTCCTTGTTGGAAAACAGCCATATTGCAAAATAGCTTCACAAAACTGAAAAAGCAACTTCTTTTTGGGGAAAAAAAAAAAAAGGAGACAGCTTTCTTTTCAGCTGTAGCCAGGACAGCACTAAAGCAATGTCTTTTTTATGTAGAGAGAAACATTTTTCTTATCATTTCAGAGCCTGTGTTTGCCAGACAACACACACCAGCTTCATTCAATGTTAAGTTCACCATCGCTACCAGAGCTCCTTTTCTCTGTTAGAACATGTCTCCCCACTGCAGCTCCTCAGCTGCTGGGTTTTATATGTCCTAGTGTGCACATTCACATGGGTACTCCTCATGGTTTTGCTCTTGTAACAATCTGTTAGCATATGTTAATTGTTTCTGCCCTTTGCAGGATGTATAGCAAAGCATATCAACCCCAAACAACACAGCTTAACCTTTTAATTCTTGCAAAGGCTTGTGCCTTTAGCTCCAGAAACTTAAAAATTACTCCTCCCAGAGTGACTAATTTCACACAGCCATTAAAGAGCCACTTTGCAGCCTGACAGAGTCCCAGCAATCCCCTGCTAGTCCTCCAGAAAACTCTGGAGAGCAGGAGTGCTGCTTTTGGCTGGGGTGATAAGCCAGCATCCCACCAGCCCTCCTCCCATTGCCTTTGGTACGGGGAGTGCTGAAAAGGTAAAAATTGAACTGAATGAACCAAACTGTTCCTGCTCACACTATGACACAGCAAACTGACTTTTTTGAGAAGAGTGTACCCCCTTACATCACCATTTCACAGCTTGTCTTCTTGTTCAGTGCAGGGATTTCCTAACACATAGTGGGAAGAAACTCCCTGAGAGCATCAAGTGCCTGCTAATGGTGACCACAGCTCTACAAAAGGGCTGATGAACTCAAGGACTAGGAGAGGGGTGGGTGCCAGCATTAAGGATGGTTGGATGAAAAAACCAGAAGTGCCAGCAGATCAGGAGGCCAGAGATGGCTGGTAAGCCACATGATCCACAAAGGGCCGTGCCGATCATGCTTGTCAGATTTCTCCTGCTTGTTGAAAAGACACGCTCCTGACTCTCTTGGCTGAGAAGCAAACATTTCAAAGAGCTTAAAATGATGTTTGGGTGGGGGTATCGCCCTGCTAAGCCCTCATTTTGTCCCATGGCTCTTCTGTGCCTCATGGAGGGGTGTTGCTACTGGGGTCACTGCGCAAATCTCCCCAAAGGCTGGTGTGGTGCCAGGGCAATCAAAGGATGTGGGCACACCTTGTTCACCCACCACTTCAGGTGGTCAGCTCAGGCTGATGTGGCAACTTAGCACAAGGAAGTGCTTGGTCAGATGTCTAAGGAGAAAGGTCTGCAGTGGGGTAGGAAGGACCTCAGGTCAGTTTGGATCAGACTGCTTTGTATTTAGAATTAAACTCTGAGTTCTGGCATGCCTACATATCAAAACCTACTACCAAGCAACTCAAAGCTGGAAATACATGGAAAACTGTAGCAGTTTTGCTCAAGGTGATATAATAAGATCAGAGGGGCAGTAGATAAGGAAGAGGACTAATTACTATCGCAGACCATTCTGAACCACCACGTTAAACAACCCCAGGACATACAGATTTGGTGTAATACTGTCAGGTGGAGAGGACAATGCCCAAAACAGGGTTCCCTGAGCTGCAGCCACAGGCTCAAATTCCAGATGCGTGCATCCCTACCAGTGGGACTGGGGCATGGCTCTCACCTGTACATCCTATTTTGCAGAGGACAGTCCTGAGCCTGGGGACAGGAGTCTCCTTCACCCCAGGGCTGAGGAGCCAGAGAAGCCTGGAAGAGAAATGTGTTCCCCAGCTCCATTTCTTCCCCTTCTTACTCCTCCAGCACTCACAGTCTCCTGCCTCACTCCCACTGCAGGCACCCTGAGACACAGCAAGAGGGTTGTGAAAAAAGGCTGTGTGCAGGAGCACTCCTGATATTTTCCTCTATCCTCTGCCAGACCAACTCCTACCATGCCAGGTCTCCTCCTCATTTGTTCCGGGTATGACCCACCCCAAAATCTCAATCAATTGGAGATTTGAACATCACTACAAATAATCAACTACTCCTCAAGGCAGGGAAGAAGGGAAGATGCCTTTAAAGGGAGCCTTGGTATTATACAAAGGGCCTTGCCCACAGAGTGCAAGGGAGGCTCTGGCTGGACAGCTGTGGAGGCAATGAATCCCCTCCTTTATGGCCACAGGGAAAGCAGGAAACTGTAAACACGGCCAGAGCCCTGCAAAAATATCTGCAATGCTGCAGCAGATGACAACTGGAATCTGCTGTCACTCAGAGTGTCAGCAGGTTGTCTCTGAGGCCAGGAAGAGGCTTTTGTCACCCTACAGGACAGCGGACTACTGTGTCTCCTTAGGTCTTTTGACTTGGTGTTCCCCAACTCTGATGCTCAGAGATTGACCCAAACTGGAGAAGAGCAACCATGGAGGGGAGCTCTACAATGGCACAAAGAAACCTTTTTATTTGCTTGGCCAGCATGTCCTCCTTACATTCTTAACATCAAACTTGTGACCAGACAGATTCAGAAGTTTCTGTCACATATCAGAAGACCTAGAGATTTTTTTCCCCTTTTGGCTGTTCTCTGAAGTGAAGAGCAGAGGTCTCCTCCTAGAATTGTTTGAGCATACTTCACCTAACTTCTTTACTGTTGTTGCAAAGACCTCAGACAGTGGTGCCACTTCCAGCCTTTTCTATTCTCTGCCTGTAGCACACAATATATTATTCTCCAGAGACTGATTTTTTTTTTAAACCCTAACCCAATTATATATAATACAGACAACAGGGTGAAATTTAGCAATCTGCATGATCTTACAGTCTTGACTGGCTTTAAACTCCAGGAAGCTGCAGGGTAGTTCATTTTTGTTTTTAAACAAGGGATCAGTAATGATAAAGACAGATAAATGAATAAGCAAAGCTCACAGGAGACAATAAATGGCATGTTGAGCATGCCAGGCAGTTACTAGTATTTCTGCCTCAATGCTATGGTGAAAAAGAAGGTCTAGAGGCCTGAGTCACTCATCCCACACAGGGCACTGCACTTGATACGTGCTCCTGGCTTTCAAATTGCCACACAGCAACTCTAACTGGGGACACTTAGTGGCTCGGCATTTCTGTTTCACATAACTTGCTAATACACTTTATTTTTTGAGTGTCACTTTGAACATCCTTTAAACAATGCCCTGAACTGAGAAAATCACAGGCAAAAATATCTTATTCTCTCTACTGCTTCTTCCCTGCTGTCCTTCTGATAAACTTTTCACCAAGGGAGAATCAAGGAGCAATGTCACTGAAGGCAGAGCCATCAGCTTGTGCTCACCAGTGTTGTGATTGACACGACAGGGCTGCCTCATGCTCTCTCACAGGTACAGTCATTCCTCACAACTTTATGTAACTATGAAGGTTTGGGAGTCTTACCAGGCACTTTACAAGGATTTGACTTTTTCTCCAAGTCTCTATCTTCATTTCTGGATTCAGGAGAGTCAATGGCTTTGTCTTGCTTCTCCTTGTGTCCAGTAGGATTTGGAATGGTTATGTTTTGCAAGGCTGGCTTTTTAGGCAATGGAGGTTTGCTACTAAGCTGTTCAGAGGACTTTGCTTTGAGTGTGATCTTTTCATTTAAAGAATCACCAATATTTACATGGGCTGGTTTTTTGATCTGTGCCTTATCACCTTTTAGGAAGGAAGTCAGTTTCTCATTTTCTAAATTAAACTCTGCACTGTATCTTTTAATTCCTTTTGATTCTGGTGAAGAGTTGTTTCTAAATTTCAAGGACAGTGAGGTGGATCTAAGTTTCACTTGAAAAGGACTTTTATCTTCACAGCTTGGCTGATTCTGAGATACCACTGAAGAATCACTTGGCACCGGCACCGCATCGACAGCCGGTGAAATGCAGTCAGCCAAAACTTCTGTAGGTTGGCCTGTGTTCTCAGAGTTGGACTCTGGCAGCAAAGCCTGCTTTTTGTTGCTACTTTTTTCCCCCTCCAGATCTGATCCTTTCTGCAAGTCTTCTTTCCACTTCTCATTTCTCGAGGAGACCTTTGCTTTGGATAGGAAGAATCCAGTATTTAATGGGCTCTCCAGCTCTGACCTTTCTGGGAAGTGTAGGCTTCTGGTCCTTGGTCTCTCCCGTGCAGGGGAAACATAAAACTTTCTTAAGGCATTGAGTTCATCGGCTGCTTTTTCAGCCTTCTTCCCTAAAAGTTCCTCCTTGTGGACCAGTGACTGACTGTTTTCCTTACCAGAAGCAGCTACCTCTTGTGCAGTCTTTGTTTTCTCTAGAGAGTGGGAAGCAGATGACCCCATCTGCGTTGAGGAAGCAGGATGTGAAACATGGAATGAGTCCGCGGGCTGGAAAGAACCTATGGAAAATTTCTTGCTGGACTCTGACAATAGAGCAACCTCTTTCTTTGCCTCTTTATTACAGGGCGTTTCCAGAGGTAACTGATCTTCCTTGTGTATATTTTCTTCTGACCCTTCCAAGCAAACAACACTATTTTTACTAATTGAAATATCTTCTTTGGATGGTATTTTATTTACTGAAAACACAGCAGGGAGCTCCTTATTTTCTTGACTTAAAACATTGATTGATACATTGCTCACATCCCCAGATGACAGAACCAGTGTTTCTAAGGAATCTTCTTGCTTTTGTACTTCTCTGTCTTGACTGGAGTAGGAAGAAGTTGCGGAGTCTTTGCCTTCTAACACCAACGAGGACTCAGACTTCACACACGTTGTTTCCAGTGTTGGTTGGCAGCCCTCTGCTTTATTTTCTGGTAGCAGGGCTTCCTGTACAACAGCAGACTCAGAAGAAGTCTGAGTCATTGCTGGTCTCAAAGCAGGGGGAAGGTCCTCAGGCATTCTGGGCTTCGGCCAGGAAGCCACATCCTGTGCTGCAGCTGTGCCGCATGGCAGTTCTTGATCGCTGGGTTTGAATACAGCATCTGGCAAGTCTGTCTGCATCTCCTTTTCATCACCCTCTTCTTCTTCTTCTGGGGTACAGCTCAAATCAGTCAGAGATTCAGAGTGGGTCCTCTGCAAGAAAGAAATTGAGAAATCTCCATCACCATGTACAGATTTACTTTTTTTTCTTATTCATCGCTGCATTTGCAACAAAGATCTTAGAGATCTTACTTGCCTCCAATGCTGAGCTCGCTGTTTTCCTAACCTACATACTGGATGCTTTTTTATCTAAGCAGATCCTGGAATAATGTATTTAACCAATATAAAAGCCATCAGTGACACTTCCTTCTGCACAACTAGTGCTTTCATGCCTTTGTAGATGGGAAGTTCATCAAAACAATGGCCATTGGACCGTCCTTGGCTCTGGATTCCCCAGAGCATACTGGATATGTTGTGTTGCTCTTGGGCAAAAAGCAGCACTTGAAAGAGAAAAATCTGTCTCTTTGTATTTTGCTACTGCATACTAGCATTAAAAATAAAACAACCCATTCTTGCATGACCCTGAAGAGGGAAGGGTATATAGAAGGAAGAGCAAAAACCTAATCAGTCCATCCGGTTATGAGACTCTATGCCAGCTGAGTACCTATCCCCATATGGCAGTCTTCTGTCTAATCCCACTGCCATACAGTGTTACAGCCTTGCTTCTTCTGTGTAAAATCTTTTTCTTTCAAGAGTTAGACGATTTGATAAAAGATTATAAATGCATATGTAGTTATCTGTGAGGTCTTGTGATTAAGCTTCAGGTAAAGGACTGGCTAAATACACAGGATTATTTGAAAGCACATCATTAAGCTGCTGAATAGGCCTTTTCATATGGTGCCTGTATTAGCTCACTCATTCACTGCAGTTTGTTGGGTAAATATATATTTTGGATGTAGGCCCTAATTCCAAGAACACAAAACTTGCATTCTGAAGATACTTTCAGTGTTCTTCCAACTTCTTGTTTTGCAAGTGTGATTGCAAAGACAGAGCTGCAATGCCACCTGCATTCACAATCCACGTGCACAGGAACATAAAAGCAGAAGACATCAGTTAACCAGGAGCAAGGTGCACGGGCTGAGTCAGGCACGGAAACGTTAAAAATTGTATTATCAGAAGATGTGAACACTCTCTATGGAAAACTAGGAGGGCTCAGTCATCTGGCAGTTTATAGGCAGACTGGACAAGGCAATTGTATTTCAGTAACAATGTTACTATAGAAGAGGATGTTTGATCAGAGAGTTATTGCTTTATGTGCTTTTCTGAATAATTGGCCTCATCATAGTGTTGCTCACAGTGGTGCTCTACCAAGCCTAAAGATCACCCACAGATTTTGGAAAATACAGAATATCAGCCAAGTAATATTTAGAGACAGAGGGAATAATACTCCTGGTGTTAAGCAAGCCAATTTAATGGCCTTAATGTATTTAAAACATTGAAACAACCCACAAACAATAAAGTGCATATACTGTAGTAGGAGCTGCAAACTTTCGTTCTAAAAAGAGAAGAGAAAGAAGAAAAATTAAGCTATGCCTTTTGTAAGATATGACAAAGAATTAGATAAACAGTGTTTCAAAAGGATGGTTTAAAAATGTTTTTTTAATAGTATGCATGTTATTATTTCCTGTGGAGACTTATTTTAAGTACAGTGCACGTAAAGGGCTTACAAGTTTCGGGGCATGGAGGTGGCTGATTTCAGTCCTAATGTACAGAATTTGGCTCTAATTAATAGGTCACAATTTATTCTTTCTGTACGTTCTGAAAATATAAGCCAAATTATATTTGGAAAGTTAAAACAGCTCCTCCATCAATACTCTTTCCAAGACTCAAGATTTCACAGGATCTTTCAGACTAGGAAAAGTACACAGGTTGATCATAACACTTTAAAAAAAAAGATTAAAGTAAGAAATGACACAGTCAGCTCCAACTTCCGCATCACAAACAAGAGACTAAACTGTACTTCACAGTAAATTTAAGAAGAAATTGTTACACAAACTTCTGCATCAAGAGTTAACAAATAATCTCGTAATATTTAATCTGTCCCTGGTGTTTACTCCGGATATGCAGCCTCATCACATAAAGGCTATTAAAACCCAATGAAATATCCATGCCCATATCTGAGTTTGAAATACAAGTCCAGTAAGAACTTCCTGGTTTAGTGTCAAAAGTGAGATTGTTTCTTTTCACAGGTACCTGAGAAAATCTTCTCATTTTACTGGATCTCTGGTTCCGGGGCTTTATTAAAAGCTTGTGTTTAGCAGCAGAATTATCCAAGCAAGAGGAAAGCTCAGGTGGAGTGTCAAAATTGGCTGCAGGCGAGAGGGTACTGTCAGATATCTGGGGAGCTCCAGTTTTAGCACTTCCACGCCTAGGGAGCAGCTGACCGTCTGCAGAGCAAGATCTAGAAGAAGAACTCAATGTAACCTGAAAAAAAAACAATCCCCAAATAAAGAATCAAACAAAGAAACAAAGACATTAAAATAACAATTCTACAAATAAGGGGCCATGTTTATCGGCATTTTAAGGTTGCCTCTTTTTCTTTTTGACATCTCTTCAAAATACATTGCATTTCCTAATGTTGCAGGCAGAGTACTGGTGTTAGCGATCCTGTATTTTCAGCTGCTTGAATATTATGCTATACTGTCCAGAGGAAATGACCAAGTCACATTTAACTAGAAGATCTAAAGCACACAAATACATGTCCAGCATGTTTTAGAAGATGGATTTATGAAGAGTATTAAGTTACAGAATCTACAGGGCCAGTTTCCTTTCTGAGTCTGTTCCACAGCATCTGTGTCTAGGTTTCTATCACCGAGCTGGAGCATCTCTATCTTCCTATGCATCATCAAGTCCTTTCCAACTCTACAACACCCTCCTAAAGAGAAAAGAATCAAACCTCCGTGGCACTGACACTTAAGTCAGCATGTGTTTTCTCCTCATGGATGTATATCTGCAAAATAACTAGGGAGTTTTACTGAAATGTAAAATTTCATTTGTAGACTATTCTGGGGAAGGAAACAATGGACAATTCCTACTGGAGGCCAATAACCCATCCAGAAACAACTCCTGAATGCTCCAAGGGATGCAGTACTTTCACAAAGCTGGAATCCACCTTGCCTGTGCACTTCAAAAACTACCCTAGTCCCAGGGCTGAGACAAAAAAGGAGACTGAAAAGTTTATGAAAAATGACTCTAAAAAGGGTTCTTTCTTTCTCCCAGATTCATTTTTTTCCAAATAGTCAAAACAGTATTTCCAAACTATCTGTCATTGCATTAACATGATCTCTGACAACTCCTGACAGCACTCCCTTCGTAGGCTTGAAATTCCAGTTCATTTCAGTAAAGGAACCTTGCTCCTTTGTCGTGCTTTCTTCCTCCTTCTTTTCTTCTTCTTTCTTCTTTTCTTCTTCTTTCTTCTTTTCTTCTTCTTTCTTCTTTTCTCTGGAAATGGCATTCTACTGCTGGGGCTGGATGGGAGAAGGGGAGGGCAGGATAGTGTTCATTGTATTTAGGGAGGGGAAAAGCATCAGTGTTTTCTGCAAGTAGAATTCTGCATTAGGCACTGCAGCCAAAAGATCTCTGTAGTGTATCTGGTACAGCTTCCTCAATGGCCAGGGGAAAACTCCCATTGATTTTAGTGGAGGCTGGATCCACAGCTTCCGACCATATTTTCTATTTAAGAAAAAAAAAGTAGCTCAGCCATGCTGAATAATGGATGCTCTCATTAATTTTCACTCTACAGTATCTGCAGTCTAGTAGTACTCAAACATGACTAATGTACAACAAACGATGCGTGGCTGCATTATACATTAGTACCTAACAGTGAATACATTGACATTTCAGCTCCATGATAAAGACACAGCACATGTTCTCTTTCAAGGCATGTCATTATTTGCTTGCCTTTCTTCCAACTTCTGCTTTTCCTCGAGAACTTTGCATGTCTTCTCCTTAGCAGTGCTCAGCGTTGGCCATTACACTGGAAAATCAAGAATCTGGTTTGTTACTTAAATTTCAGCAGCCTGAGTGAATGCCAGCTCTGAGCCAGCTGCAGAAGTTGCCTGTCCCATGATGTCTGACTCTAGTGAAGCCTGCTGAAGGAGGGGAGAGCTGGCAGACCCCTTTCTCCATATCTCATGTGCACATGTGCAGCTGGTCATGCTGAGTGGCACAAGATGGGAGCCATAAGGGAGCCCCATCCCCAAAGACCAGATGGAACAGTTGCAATCCCTTTCTTCCTTTGTCCATCCAGGAAAGCTTCCAAAACACACCAAGGTGTCACTGCTGCCTAAAACCTCAGGGCTGTATTGTGCAAAACTCCTCAGCCCTACGAGCTGGTCTCCTCTGACTTCTAGAAGCAGGGCTAATCTCTCTGAAATGCCAGGTAGGGGACTCTGCAGACTGGGAGGAAAGCCTTCAGATGGGGCTACTTCTGGCCGCACTCTGAAACTGGACTGGGATGAAGAGAGCTCTGAGCTAAGTGATGGGGCATGTGGAAAAAGCTGAGCAAAGCACAGTCACCACCACTCAGGAGTCAGCGAATGAGTCAGAGAGTGATGTTAATGGAACAAGAGGGAGACATCAATCCTCCTTTAGCAAACATGCATCCGGACTGGGCAAACTTACAGCGAGCCTATACAAGTTATCAAGAAAAACCTCTTCACATATTCTGTTGTTTTTCTTTAAAAATATTAACATTTCACTGCATATAAGCAGTTTTTCAAACAGCTTCATGTGGAATCTAACAAGCGTGGCCAGAAATCTTTGCTGAGCCCCGCTGCAGCTGGCCTTGAAATAGATTTTGCATACTTATCACAGAATAGTCAGCTCAGGACTAGCTTCTCTATTTCCTTTCTGCAATTCCCCTTGACCCCTCCTCCTGTTTCTAGAAAACACTCTTCCCTTCACCCCTTGTGTTGTTTCCACCATGACTCCAGCTACGGACAACTGAAAGAGACTCTTCAGAGCCTTTCAAAACCACCCTTTAATCAGGCAGAACGGCTGGCTGCTGACTGAAGAAAGCCATCTATTTGCCTGTACTCAAGTCCTGGAAACATCACTTCAGCAAAATTCACAGCCAGAATCCAACTGAAGGCTGTGCCTCAGACTCCTGAGCAGCAATGTCAGCCACTATCATCAGGGAAGCTCCTCCTGTATCAGTGCGAAGTAATCTTGTACTTAAAGCAAGGGGCTGGGTAGATTTCATAGGATCTAGATTTTACTCATCGCTCCTCAACAAGCTTCCTCCCTTATCCTATGTATATAAGCATAGGATGCTTATCCTGGACCTATCCTATCCTATCCTCTCCTCTCCTCTCCTCCCTTATGTTATGCACGCAAGCAGCCTTTACTGCAATTTCCCATCTTTAAAAAAAGGGATACTGTTTCAGTATCTACATCTGGCTGGTCCTGTTTGGAGATTAAATCATGTCTGTCAAGTTTGCTAAAGGATATAAGCTATTCTAGCAGGCTTAATTATTATCAACAGGAGATTATTTGGCGTCAGAAATATGTTGATAAATAATCATAACTTTTATGTTAGACAGACAGGCTTTAAAAAAAGCACAGCAAACAGAGAGGCATGCAATTACATACATACAGGGTTGTTTTTGCAGCAGATGGCAATGAAGTAATATTTACATCTTACATTTCTTTGAAAGACTACTACACGTAATTGCTTGGCCCTTAATACATATGGCAGAAGTTACCTGTTCTTCTTCTTCACTGCCTGTTCCAGCTAAACTCAAAGAGCTAAGGTGCTTGTGAGAGTCAGAGAACTGTGGGATGGAATGAGGAAGAGATTCAGTAAAAGATGACAAACGAGGTGGATATAATCGCAGAAATCATCTACGCGAAGTGCACACAGATACTGACAATGTAAGTTGTTTATCTCTATAGTCCTAAGGATTAGCAAGGACACCACAAACATAAAGTGTAAGACATGTAGGTAAAGAATGAAATAATGTACAAAACCCCCTATCATTTAAAAAGAAAAAATAGTTTCAAATGCTTTCATGTTTCTTATTTCCGACAACAGCCTAGAAAACATTAAAGAAGAGAACTCTCTTATCAGCACATTCACAGGGGAATACAGATTTTTCAGTCTTTTTCTTTAATGCCTGGCAGCTCTCTGTGGTCCCTAAAAACCCCCAGCATCCCTGTGTATGCACACAAATCATCCTCTGTTTCCCAGTTCTGCATTTTCTGGCATGATATTTATATTTTAACAGGAACAGAGATTCTAAGTAGCTGTTTACACAGAGAGATAGCATTTTCCCATTTCGAGTAAGGTATTTTTGAATTGTTCAGAGATGAAGTAGGGATACATACAGCAAACCAAATAATTTATTCTGCCTTTCACATATAGGTAAAACAAGTCATTAAATCCTGATTTTTGTCAACAGTAGAACTACTCACTCTCGTTGTTGTGTCTGAATTTAGGTTTCCATGGAGCAAAGACATTTCTGGAGGGCTCCTGGGTAATCCATCATCTTCAGAACTGGTCCCAGCATCCTCTGTTCGCTTTGCATGAAGTCCAAATGGAGGTGGAAGTCCCAATTTCATGGTAGGCTGGAGTTTCAACTTCAATGTGGCATAAAATACATTAGCATATGATAGTGATGGAGGTTTCCCAAGTACATTTTTTAGCTCAGGTCAATGAGTTACCTTTATTTTAACTTCACAATTGAATGATCCAGAGCACAGGACATCTCACTTTAGACAATTTCTTAGGGAGCCAAACAACTCTACATTTTGCAACTATCATTTAAGGAGAACCAAGATATGATACTGCTAATTAGCAAATGCAACACTTAATGTAAGCTGCAGACAGATCTTACTAATCAAAAGTTCACCACAAATATTATCCCAAAAAATCAAGCCTGGAAAGACATTCCGCCTCTTGCATTTGAAAAAAATATGTTGTGTAAATTACCTGTAAAGCTCTAATCCGATCAGAAATGTTTTCTTGAGAAAACACTCTCACTGGCCTTGCAGGCTCTTGCCCAGTCTCAGGGATGAAAATGCTATCATGTGACAAAGCTCTGCTTCCCATAATGCCTTTATGTGTCCTAGAACAATATATCAAATGAGTGAAAAGATACAGACTTTCTTGCCAATACTCTTACTCTTAACTCAGTTGAGCATGGAGTGGGAGCTGGGTGTGCACAGCATGCACAAGATGCCAGACTTCTCTGTGAATACCGTCCAGTCACTCAGGCTAATCTAGATAACACCTTTAAAAGCCAAACAAAAATTTGCAAATGCTGTTATCTGTCACATTAACAAACTGAATCAAGGTTAAAGACCGTTTAACCCTAGCAATTGAGTCATATCTTATGGAAAAGCTACAGCCCTGTGGCTGGAAGCCAGCAGCTGGGTGGTGTGAGGGTGCCGCAGGCCAGCCCAGGTGCAGAATGAAGGGACTTCATTCTTGCTAATATAAGAACGTGTCTTGCAAATGACTGACCATTACCACAGGAAGAATAAGTACCTTTTACTATTGAAGCGTGCTACAGCATTTAATGTATCTCTGCCATACAGGTCATTAAGAAAAATATTTCAGGCAATAGAGTTCTCACATAGAATCATTTGCATAAATCCTTGCAAGATGCTTACAAGGTCCTATGCTTTATATCAAGATCCCCAGGATTTTCTCTTATAAGCCTGGGGGACACATGTTTTCATGGACACTCTTCATGGGCCTGTGACAGGAAGCAGGAGATGCTTTGTGGGTAGCTTCTCTCATACTCTACTTTTGATGCATAAAGTATGGAACTTCTTTTGCAAATGTTACATGTGGGGCATGAACACCTCGTTTCTTCATGGGATTGGTACAGGAGACCCACAGACAGACAGCTGGCTGCTAGGAGGTCTCCTGTGCTCATTTTCCTCAGCTTAGTTCATAGTCTAACAGAAAAGGGACCAGAAATGCGTGCACATAGCATTTCTTCTAGGACTCACTCCTTTCAAATTTTTAAGATAAGACAGCTATGAAATGGCAGAGTACAGAACACAAAACTGTTTAGGTTCACGTAACCACCAAGTTAATTGAGCAGACATCCTAGAGGGAAAAAAAAAAAAAAAAAGAAAAAAAAGGATAACTGTATATTTTTGGATCTTAGATATTGTCATAGGGACATTCAAGAACACAAACAAACATGCCAGAAAGTAACATTTCCCTTGTGATGGCTGCTATAAATATGTTTGATAAAACAATAACAGGAAAAAGTTGGTCTGTAATCCTGCTGCAGAAGGAAGGAAAGCCTGCTGCTTCTGCTTAATGCATTAGAGACACTAGAAGAACAATTTATCTAAGTAAGAATGGGATCTCTGCAACGCTTCCAAGGTCAGACAGATCTATAGCCATTTGCAAAGTAAGTGCCTGTCAGAGCTGTGATGGCTGCTTAACACACAGACATTTTACAAGGACTGCAATGGCAGCCAGGTCAGTGCTGTTGTGTCATGGGCACATTTTTCCCAGCACGCCACCTTTGCTTTCTCTCCCTAGCAGACGCATCCCTCCTGGATGCATAGTGGAGGTACCTTAGATGTCTCCTCAGATTATGAGTGCTTGAATTAATTTTCCTTCCTTTCAAGGAATTTCCTAGTCTTTGTGTGTCTAAACAATTAAGAAGCAATAATGTAACAACCCTGCAACAAATGGCACAGGAACACGGCCAAACCAGCTGAAGACTGTACCCCCTTGGACATGACCTTTTCATGCACAAGGGAAAGAAAATCTGACCATCCACGTCTTAAAAATACGTTGTCAAACAACAATGCTACAGTTCACTGTTAGACTTGGTGCTGCGAGCCTGGAACTCCTGGGGCTTCCAGCTGGACTAATATTACTGCTGCCAATGCCACAAAAGGAAAAAAAAAAAACCAAACATAAAACCTGTTAATAACTTCTTTTGGTTGTTTGGCGCTGCCTGGTGGCCACGTCGTATAATGTCATTGTAAATGGCCAGGACGGTTTTCCTTTCTCATCCCTGGGCACAGCACCACCTCTCCCCTGAGGACCAGGAGGCTTGTTCTGACAGGCACAACATCTACCAATGCAATGACTTGCTCTTCAGGCAGTCAAGGGGCTCTTCAGTCCATCTCTCCACCCAGGAACACAATTGAACTTTAGACCACATTTCTCATGGTTACCTTTCAGTGGTGGGTAACATTTTTGGCGATACCTGAACAAACATAGGATTTTCAGAGGCAGAGAGATACACAGGCTGGGGTTCATCTGGTCTAACTTCAGATGTCAAACCACAGGTCCCTACCTTGGAGCCGGTCACCCCTGGCTCACATTTACATTAGGTGGGGAGAAATAGGCACTTCTAGAGCCTGGTTCATCTGAACAATTTCAGTCATCTACACAACGATACAAGCTTTCTTCATAATGTTGACTTCTCTCTGATGATTATAAAAGGTGGTGGATTATAAATAGCTGGTGACTAACTCAGATGCAGACATTTGTCCTTTAGTCAGATGAATCCCATGTGTACAGAGGAAATAAAGACTTCACAGCCTCTGGTTCTTGCTGATTTCAACTGCAGTCATCTTCTTACAGAATCACAGAATCCTTCCCTTAACCCTTCCTTGCTCTCAAAACCTGGTGTAAATGGTTAGGCATCTAAATTTCTTTAACAGTCCTTAGGAGTTACATCTTAGGGGCATACGACAATCCTGATAAGATAAAAATTGAGTACCTAATTCATTTTTTAACATGGGAATTACATTCTTTTGAAACGATAACCCCAGGCTTATTTATGATGAAATGAAAGCTTTTTTAGTTAATATTTCTTGCTGCACCCCATCCAATTCCCTAATGATTTGTCTTGCATCAATCACTTTAGTTTGTACTTTCCTGAAAAAGGCTGTTTGAGAATGCAGCATTCTGGACAAGAGGAGGAGGCAGCAATTTTGGGGTGTCTTTTATCTAGAAACACTGTAGCAGTTCTCTATTTATTTACCAGCCAGAGTCCAAAGACTTACTCAAGTTCATCTTCAGAATCATAATTAATATGTGTGTCATGAGAGGCCGCGACATCACTTGTTGACTGGAATAACTTCAGACTGCTGCTCCCAGAAGACGACGTCTCTTTCCTTTTCTTTTTACCAAAAAACTTCTTGAAAGATTTGAACTTTGATTTTTTCTTTCCTAAGTGAACAAACACAAAGAAGACACAACCAATGGCACGTGCAAGTTTTTGGAACAATAATAATTCCTTTCTAATTTCCACATAAGTGGATTTTTTTCT
This sequence comes from Brachypteracias leptosomus, assembly GCA_013401335.1. NCBI lineage: Eukaryota > Metazoa > Chordata > Aves > Coraciiformes > Brachypteraciidae > Brachypteracias > Brachypteracias leptosomus. Next base: position 65,639 of record VYZX01002545.1, on the reverse strand, counting down.
TGGAAAATACAACAGTCTGCTCTTGCATTAATGTCTTTCAAGACTATACTGATAGCATGAAATTACTGTTATCTGGGGAGAATGGATTGCAATGTTTATGGCACATAGGAAATAATCTACCGTATAGAATCTTCCCTAATAAGAATTTCTACTTGCCTCTTGAGATAATTAGACTGCAAAGACAAACTTCGGTATTAACAGCCTGGGATACAGAGAAGAAATTACAACTTGGAAACCCACTGCCTTTGTTCAGCCAGCTAAATAACGGTGATAAGGACAATATTACCAAAACCAATTTAAATGTAGAAAAGGCTTACATAGGTGGAATGTGCAGTGTCGAGAGGATAATGGTTTTAAAACATCCATTTTATAATACATCACAGACTATTTTGAATGCTAATTACAAGACTCAATGGATCACAAAGTATTAAACTAGAAATCAAGCAATAATCTTGAAATGCAATGCTAGCCTGCTCAGTGAGGAAAGACCTGAATTAGGATCAGTTGCAAGCTCCGTGAAGGAAACTACTTAAAATAAAATCAGCACTTTGCTCAAGACATTCCAACAACTTGTGCCTGTCCCATATAAGCTGAAATGACAAAACTGAGAGGCATCTCTGTCAGCATTTCACTTATTGTTGGATTTTTGTTGGGTAAAAAAGTTAACTTGGTCACAAGATGCTACAAAATCCTATTTCAAGCCTCTGAAAATGTCAAAAATACAACAGTTCTTGGAGAGAAAGGGAGAATGCATTCTCTAAACAAGCAGATTCACTTCTATGATAGAGCTAAGGCATTGAAGCTCAAGAAGTCACAGCACTTTCCATTCCCTGGAGAAGGGAACAATTCTACCTGAATTGTCATCTCCATCTCCTTCGGCCTCTCGCATCTTGGGGTCCATTATCCTTGAGGAACTCATTTGACAGTCACTAAAGGAAGTAGAAAAAGTGTCAGTCATATCAACAAAATAACAATACTTCACTATATATGCGTATACATACATACAAGCAAATTACTAAAATATAAAAATATAAAATGATATATTATGGGTATGCTTTTCTATATAAATACATAGACAATATATACTGAAATATATGTATTATATATCTATATAAATATACATAAAAATTAAAAATATCCCATAGGATGAAGTTGATTAGGCTAAGGTATAATAATTTCCATATAATATTTCCACTTTCATAAGACAATAGTACATTATCGTTTAGTTTATCAACCAGCCTCCCTGACTGAAAACTGAATTTGAGAAGATTCTCAAATGCTTCTAAAACCATTTTAGAGGAAACAGGAGGTGGGCTTCTCTGACTCTTCCTCTCTGTGCCTATTCAGGACCATAGACAAAAAATTCTTTGTAATAATTACAGCATTTGGGTAATGTGTACAAGTAATATTAATAAAGAACTGCATGTATTTTCCCTTTATATCCAATTTTAACTACTCTATAGATTCTAGTTTTTTTTTTTTAAGCAACTTGTGAAAAGGTAAAAACTCCTTTTACTCCTTTGTTCATATAGACAACAGAAAAATACAAGTAAAAATAAACCAGTTGATTCTTTTATTTTCTCCACTTATGGAAGCAAAATATCACTTTGCTCACTGAGGTTTCTAAATTAAAAAGTATTTCCAATACATGTCCCAAGCCTGAGGACAGAATATCTGTAATTTAAAATGCATTTCCAGAGCAGTAGTCTGTCTGTGCTCTCTTTTCTCCATCAGAAGAGCCATAATTTCATGGTCAAGGCAGAATAAAGTCATGGATGCCAATAACTGGATGGTGAGTTAAATGCTGCAAGAGTAAATTCTTTGGGCTGTGACGGTGACAGATGCTCAGGCCACAACCAGGATGGGAGGACGAATACACTGTGGCTGTTTTGATCCCCTGAAGTACCAGCAGACTTAAGTAACGAGGCTCATAAATTCCAAGAGTTAGCAAAATGGAAACGAAACATTTATTGCTCCAGTCTAAAATACAACGCGTCGCCTGAACCGTCAGCAAGCGCTTGAGCTGAGCCGTGACAAACGGCTGCATGACAGCCGCAGCAAAGGCACTTCTGCTGCCCAGTGGCTCTGGGGCTCCCCGGCCAGCCAGACACACAGAAGCACCCCTGTGTTGTGCTGGTTCTGCCACCATCATTTTATGTTGCCATCAGCTGCCTGATCACACAGGCCAATGCTGAACGCAGCAACATCCCCTTGGAAGTCTTCTTTCAAACAATCCTGCCATAGGTTCACAGAATCACAGAATCACAGAATGTCAGGGATTGGAAGGGACCTCAAAAGATCATCTAGTCCAATCCCCCTGCCGGAGTAGGATCACCTAGATGAGGTTACACAGGAACATGTCTAGACGGGTTTTGAATATCTCCAGAGAAGGAGACTCCACAACCTCCCTGGGCAGCCTGTTCCAGTGTCCTGTTACCCTCACTGAGAAGAAGTTTCTTCTCATATTTAAGTGGAACCTCCTGTGTTCCAGTTTGTACCCGTTACCTCTTGTCTTATCATTGTTTGTCACCGAGAAGAGCCTGGCTCCATCTTCGTGACACTCCCCCTTTATATATTTATANCTTTCCTTCAGCCAGTTTGTAGTCCACCTCACTACCCGTTCGTCCAGTCCACACTTCCTCAGTTTAGCTGTGAGGATGCTGTGGGAGACCTTGTCAAAGGCTTTACTGAAGTCAAGGTAGACCACATCCACCGCTCTGCCATCATCCATCCACCTCGTTATATCCTCATAAAAGGCTATGAGGTTGGTCAAGCACGACTTCCCCTTGGTGAAGCCATGTTGACTGCCCCTGATGACCCTCTTATCCTTGATATGCCTTGAGATGGCACCAAGGATAAGGTGTTCCATCACTTTCCCAGGGATGGAGGTGAGGCTGACCGGTCTATAGTTACCCGGGTCCTCCTTCTTGCCCTTTTTGAAGACTGGAGTGACATTTGCTTTCCTCCAGTCCTCAGGCACCTCTCCCGTTCCTATGGGCCCAGCTCCTCCGCTGCCCACTGTGATGCCAGCATTGCCTGCTGGACACAACAGACAGAGATGGCTCCCTCAGTGGCCCTTCACATAGAAGGACACCACCAAGAGAGCTCAGCAAGATGCAACCACCCCCAACAGGAGCCACACCCAACAGGAAGCTCCTCCAACTGATCAGCTCCTGGTTAAAGTAGCCTTGACCTTGCCCACCACTCCAACCACGACCACCTGGGTGAGGGCAGAGCCACAGAGACACAGGTGGGCCACTTTCTGCCTCTGGAACCTGAAGCCAGTGGGGAAAACAAAACATGTTGCTGGGTTGTGACTCATCCACAGGTCAACTCCAACTCAGAGCCTACAGCTCAGGCCCCAGCACTTCACCCTGCCACCACCCATCGGAAACCAAATCGGACCTAAACAGGAGCATGAGGGTGAGCAACTTCTGGTCAAGGGCATCTGCCTTACTTAGGGAGAATTAGTAAGGAACTGGCCCTAGAAAATAACAGACATGGACGATACATATATTTCAAAAGTAAAAGCATGCTGGGGTGTGACAGATACATCACAGCCCACAATACTTATTTATCTTGTCAATTATTAAACAGGCTCAGGGTGTCTCAGGTTCATGCTGTCATGTTGCAACAGCAATGAAAGTAATGTAAATCAATACCTTTAAAGCCTCAGCTGTCATATGCATGCCCTGCAGCATATATAAGCTACATGCATCCAGAGGTGGGATCCTACAGTCTCTATATAAATTATGGATGGCACAACTCAGATCCTCAGCCATGGCCCACTGGCATAGTTCCACTGCATCCAGCTGCACTCAGGTGAGGCTGTATTTTTTTTTCTTTTTTCCCAAATATTTGTATGCCATATTTCACTAGTTCTGAATAGCAAAGCCACAGGGGAATGAATACCCATATAATGGAAATGTTAGTTTGAAACATGCAGGCAAGTATAAACACATTCCCTCCAGCAAAATTTAAGCAGATAATATATTATATTTCTGACAAACCAAAAATGTGGCTTTGTCCAATCCCAGACCCTAGCAGACAATTTTCTAGAGAATAAAAACAATTTAAAAAGAGTTATCTCCACCATAATGTCAGAGAAGATTTGTGTGACTGATTTGTGACATCTAAGGTCACAAAGAGTGTTTTCACTAGGTCCACCAAACATTTGGAGACAGTATTACACAACCAGGGGTGTGGCATACACCTCCTCACTTAGGAGAAACAGAAGGACACAACCCCCTTCTGACCTCACACGGCCACTCAGGTCTGCCGTGTTTTATAAGGTTATTTTAATAATCAGTTTGTCTTCCCCCAAATTGTCCAAGACCTGGGGAAGGCAGCCCACCACCACTGTGCTTCTGGGGATGCCTCTTGCAAGGGCGCAGGGCTGGAGTGCTGGCTCGTGAGAAGGAGCCAGGTCTTTGGCCAGCACTGTGCAATTTGGTACGCTACCTATATAAAGTAGTGTAACAAACAAGTAGTTATATAAACTACTTGTTTAACATAACTTGCTTAGCTAAATTTGCTGAAGCCAGAAACAGCCCGCTTAGAGACAATGAAAGGACTCAATGAAGAACAGGAAGATCCCAGACCCTAATATTACTACTGGCCTGAGCTGTCACATGAGGGGTGGGGAATTTAGACTGCAATGACATAATTGCCCAGGGATTTTTTTGTTTGAGGTCCCTCTTCAGAGGCACCCAGCTTGAGCTGTAGCACTATTAATAAAAAGTACTTTTATAGAGGAATCTATCTTTAGGCTTATCGATTCAGTGGAAATCTAGAGTCAAATTCTGTTACGTGGCTGGAACGTGTCATTTCCACAGCAGTTTGGTGACACAGATGCAACTCTAGGCAACCACCATTGGACCCTCTCATCTCCAAATGTCCAACTGCTGGCATTGGGTGAGCCCAACTGGGAACTCTGGGGACAGGAGGCACTAACTGGTGAGGGTTAAAATTCCGCTAATAAATTCTAGGTATCCTGGGTTTTAGTCCCCCCTTGGAAGTCCAAGTGGGTTTAAGTTCCACCTTGAAAGGATGCTCTAAGTATTTTCACTCCAACTGGGTTCAAGTCTTATCTTGGAAGCACACTAGAAGTGTGTACAGCTTGATCAGCACAGGGCACACAAATCTGGCATATAGATATGGGGAACATACTTAGTATTGAGAAGGGGATGCCCTCAGCTGAGGTATTAGAAAACTGTGAGGAAAACAGATGGCACTGCAGGTCTATTGAAAAAACAAGCAATAAAATTGTGTAAGGAAGACTGGCCAGCACTTAGAGGAGCACAGGTATAGCCCACAAAGGATCTTTCAAGTTTAAAGAAGTGGCTACACTCCAGAAAATTTTGCAAAATGGGAAACCTCAGCAAATGGATTATTGGTATGTATGGCATAATTGGGCATATGACTGCTATGAAGAGGATGGTTGAAAACAAGTACAAAAACCTCGAGGAAGAACTTTAGCTGTGGCAATTGTAATTGGATGGAGGCACCTGCAGAGGCAATCTCTGCACCTTCCTCTCTATCACTTTTTAAGCCCCCCCCAATTGCTTCCACTATCCCCACTGCTTCTGCTGGGTCTCACCCTGTGGTTTCTAACATTATCCCTAATCGTTTTACAGTGCAGCCACTGGCAGGGGCAGGGGGGGGGGGGGGGGGGATGTATGCATGTGTGAAATGTTCCTTTCCCCACCTCTGATGTTACATGTATCACTCACCCCTGGAACCCTGGGGATTTGGTTTGTGGGGAATTCAAATACCTCGGTTAAGGGAAGATGCAGGTCAATGTGCATCATTATTTTCTATTATTTCTTAAGGATATGATCCATCCTGGGCCAGTGTCGATCTGTTGTTGAGCAGGATAAGATAGTTGAAAAGGATGTGGAGTTGACCCTACAGGCAGGGGTAAGTGGAATTGCCTGGCCTCAGGCTGATCCTGGTTGGGACTGTAATAATCAAATAGAGATAATTGTTGAACAGTGGTTAGAGATCTGAGAAATGTGATTAGAGCTTGCAAGGAGATAAGACTAAAGAGTACAGGAATGTAGACAGAGGCCAGAAGAACACCCCAGTGACTAATGGGGAAGACTGCAACAGGCTTTGTGGATGTATAGGGGAATGACTTTCCAGAATTCTAATAATGAACTGGCAGCAAGTGTGTTTGTGGAACAAGTTGCCTCTGACACCTGCAACTGTTTTAAGGATTACATGCTGGGGGGACAAGGAGAATATCTGAAAGATATTATATTACCTGGAGGTTTCTAGACTTGCACAATATGTAAATGATTTGTCACTTGCCAGCAAGACATACAAAGAGTGTTTGAAAGATACTATTTGTCTATGTACTGCTTTAGCAGAAAAAAGGTTATCATGCATTTCTTCCTAAGCTTCAGCTGTGTTATCAGGAAGTAAAATATTTAGTATTTATGTTAACAAAAGGACAAAGACTAGGAGATCCAGAATGAGTTCAGGCTTTGGCAGAAATACCTTGACCAGTAACAAAGGAAACAATCAAGAGGATTTTTTAGGTGCAGCAGGATAATGCAGATCCTGGACACCAGGGCTAGGGGAGTGAAGCAAACCACTGACAGAAGCTACCAAGGCAGAGGAGGTAGAGCCTATACATTGTGGTCCACAGAAAGAAGACTTTCCAAGCTATAAAAGGAGCTTTAGCTTCTCTTCCAGCATGGGGATTGCTGGATTACTCCAAGTCCTTTGAACAATCTGTGCATGAGAAGAAAGGAGTAGCCAGCAGAGTCCTTACTCAAAAGCTAGGTCCACACTGATGCCCTGTGGTTTATTGCTCAACTCGCCTGGATCCTTTAGCAGCAAGGAATAATTCCTGCAATAAAGCAACAGCAGCAACAGCAACTACCACAGAAAAGAGCAGGCCGTTAGTTCTTTTATAGAGGAATCTGTCTTCCAGCTTATCGGTTCAGCAGAAACCTAGAGTGGAACCCTGTTATGGTGGCTGACGTGCATAATTTCCGTAACACCTGGCCCCACCACCGTCAGAGTTGTCCCTGGATGGCTCCCCAGTGTTGCCTGGGGGAAGAGCTGGCTGCTTTGCTGGGGGAGAGCTACTGAAGAGATCCAGTTGGTGTGTGGGGAGGAGGGTTGTCCAGGTAAGACAGATTTGGAGTGAAGCAGAAAGCAATCCAAGGTGCTGGTCAGCACCAGCACCAGGTGGAAGTACCAGATGCCTCTGCCGCCTGTGCAGGGGCCCAGAGACTCTGATGTCCCCAGCAGGGACGTGGTTATTTTAACTAACAGTAAATAAAGAAGTTTGGGTCAGATGGGCAATATCGGTTTTGCAGGGGGGGGATTGCAAGCCTTTTACAGAAACTGCATCTCAACTTGGCATGCAATTACAAGGACCAGGGAACTGCACTGACCTTCCACAGCCCAGAGCTTCAGAGTGGACACACCTCAGGTTTTCTGTTCAAAAGGCAAGCTTCCAGCCCACACCCAGGGTTCGATGGGACTCTCCCAGGCCCACACTGGCTGACACACAGGAGGAGGAGGAGGAGGTGGCAGCAGCCCTTGATGCAGTCACTATGTTGTGCAAACATGCACTGTGACGAGGACCTGGAGACCAACTCCTGCTCAGCACCAAGGGTGCAGGAGGAGTTTTATTGCTGCTATTACCAAGGGGAGATTTGTTCGCGTCAAGGGACAAATGGGCACCCGCTTCCTTAACCTGAAGACAGCCGGAGGTGAGGAGAAGGGAGGTCAGCAGGTGGCGGAGGGGACTGGGAGGAGCTGCAAAATGCTTGGTGGGCAGTGTACTGGTGGCCAGGCTTTCAGAAATACACTGGAAAGTCAACAGATCGGTTTTCAGCAAACCTTGATTTTAAACAAATACTGAAGCTGAGACTTAGTCACTTGCTTGAGTGTTCTGCCGAGTGACGGTTTCCACTGGCACAATATCCCAGCACCATGCAAACAGACACTGGCCCCCACTGAGCACCCAACGGCTGCCAGAGATCCCTCTCTGCTACTCTGTGAGCAGGGTGCTGCCCAGCTTAGCATCTCACCACACCTAGCCATGGACAATCACATTCATTTCTACATTAAAATTTACATTGACATTTTTATTGGCATGGAGGGAAGTTGGTTTTCCTTTTAAATGCTTCCTTTGCTATATGCTGTTAAGAGTAACATTGGTTTTCACCTGCTCACCACCTACAATGAGATAAAACTATTTTCTTTCCCAAATGCATAAACTCAGAGAACTGTTCTAGCTTTTAGTATAAATCTATTTTAATAATATCTTCTGGCAGGTTTCAAGCTTTTTCCTCAGTGTCTGTAACAAACCCTCTTGTATTAATACAGTCATCATAGAAAAGACTTGATTAAAACATGACATTTAAGAGGAGAAACAAAAAAAGAGGCCAAAGTTTACCCTTGGCATGACTGTAACTGCTTGTCACTTCCTTGACGTAAACAGAGATTTGATTGTTTGCTCTGGAGCTAAATTTTATCTTCCTCAAAGTTCTGCTTAAAATCTATGATGGCCTACAAGTTTAATAGCTGTGCAACCAAATGCTGTCAAAATCCACAGCTTTGAATCAGCACCCACCGGTATAGGTGGTACTCAGTGTGCATTTATGCTTGGATCTGGAAGCTTGGCCGCGGAGCAGGGCTGCCGAGCTTTCTCATTTCCAGTTTCCCCAAGGATCTACTGAAGTCCATCACTAAATTAAATCATCCTGCGATCTGAAGACTCAGTAGGATTTGCATCCTAGAGGAACGGACTGCATCACTTCTTATCCCCTGTTAGCAAGGGCAAGATTTACCACACTGCTGGCAGTCGTACTCTTTTCCTCTTCTTTTTTTTTGCCTTTGCAGTTTATGTGTGGTTCTTTTCACAGTGGAATACTAGAGATATCTGGTTTATCAGTTTATTATGAGATTTTATAAGCCAAACATGTCTGATGATAAATTGCTAAATATTACCCGTGCTCCTAACAGTATTTCTTCTATATTGGACTTTTCCCACTTTCCTTCTTCCTTCGAATGCCCTTTCTAGACAAGCTAAGATACAAGAAATACAGCTGAGGCTATATGAGTGCAGAGAACAGAGAGGGAATATGGCAACACAATGGGTGTTTATTCCCTTTCCCATCCCTCCAAATGTCAATACATTCAAAGGTGTGTATCAAAAAATTACAGCTGAACTGAATGGCAGCAATTTGCACCTTTTATTCCTGTGTTGTGTAAGAATATTCTACTCCTACTAGGCAAAGAATAATCAAGAATTAAAGTTAGTTTTAAAAAAAATGAATTTAGGGAAAGTACTTCACACATGAGGAAGAGCTGCCCATTTATCTCTCCAGTATCATGATATGCGTTAAAATTCCTACTGGTATTACACAGCCTTGCAGATTTGGGAAAGAAAATGGAGGGATTCTGGAGATATAAATAAAATTAAAATACTCAGAAAGGCTCCTCCAGCTGAGATAGTAACCCAAATGAAAACATCCTAAATACCAGGGGCAAAGACTGAGGCAGCTTTTCCTCACCCACTCCTGCTCCGAGGGCTCAGACCTGAAATGAAGGCACCATCCTTGGGTCATGCAGCCTCTTCTCCTGTCCCATGGACTGCAGAAAAGGGACAGCTGGAAGTTCCCAGGGGAGCAAGCCCAGGGCACCCACTGTGATCCCCTGCCAGCAGCAGGGTGCATCAGCAGAGCCTTTGCACCTCTGGAGATGTTCCAGCTCTCTGGCACACATATTAGTGAGAGCACCATCCAGGCATAGCCCCAGGACACCAACACCTCTGCGTAGCACAGGTCCAAAAGCATGTGGTCATCACCTGCCTTCCAAGCAAGGGTTTACCCCTGCAACTAAGGGAGACCATGTACTGAAGACATTGAGCAATGGGGTGTGGCAGAAGGAGATGCAGGAGAGCAGGGTAAGAAGCCTGTGATAAGGAAGTATTCACAAAGCAAAAGAAATGCTGCTGTTCAGCATGCCTCTCTGCTCAGACCTTCTGCTAATAGAGATCCCAAGATCATCCCCCCTTTCAAGCTCTCAAACCACTTTCAGTGCTCCTGGGTGATAACGCTTGAGTCCAGCCAAAACTAGATCTCTCACAGCATGCTCAATTATAAAATTGTCTCCAGAAGTCATCCATCATCTTGAGCTTATGGTACTAAGATAAACCTCTCCTCTCTACCCCCCCCCCTTCTGCAACAAGAGGTCTAGAAGTGCTCTCTCTCTGAGCTAGCATGGCACACATGAGCCCAGGTATTTTGAGTGTCCACATGAGTGAGATGCAGGTCCCTGGGAATCCAATAAGCTTGTATAAACACATCCAAAAGCTCACATAAAGGGGCAGGAGAATTTGATAACAACGCAACACCATTTCCGAAGTCATACCTCTTCCTGCTCCAGACCTCTCTTTATGTCATAGGATTACAGATTTCATGTCTTAATTGGCCTCCAATTTTTAAATCCAATGAACAGATGCACCAGAGCGCATGCTCACATACACACAGCCATTCTAGGAATCTTATCTGGAGTCCCAGCACTGCAACTGAAGGGCCACCCTGCTTTTCCACTGTATGTCAGCACCTATACAGGATCTGTACATATTCTACCTGCGTCCCCATCCTTTTCAAATTATTAAAAAGAATCTACCCAAAGAAAACATATTTTCTATGAAATCTGTGATGTTTTCCTCTACCAAATCTATATAAAATATCAAAAATAAACTTCATGCCAAACCAAGATGAAAAACACCCTGTCACTTTTTATATTCAACTTTGCCTTTTGTTTTCCCAGCTGGGCAGACGAACATCTCCTTCCATTTTGCTCAAATGGTCTGAATCAGTAAACAAAAAATATTACTTTGCAAGTCTCTGACTTCATATGTTCTCTCCTTGTTTTAATAATTTAGTTTGGATGCTGCTAGCACCTACTTATTTACGCTGGCTGATGTCCACGGGGACTTCATTTTCAAAATATGGTATTTTCACACATGGCTTGCTGCCTAAAAAATGATAGTTCATTATCCACCTTCATCAGTCTCACACTGAACCTGGTACACCTTGCAATCTTTTCTTATCTGCTTTATTGATTAATAAAAGCTTTTGTTTCTCTTCTTGTGGCTGACATTTTCTCCAGCTACTGCTACCCTTGTAGCATGCTCTCATGTTATTAGAAAATCTGTATATTGCAAAACCATGATGAGAGCCCGTGTGCCACCCCCCATGCTCAGAGCAAGGCTGGCTGCGAGCAGCTCTGCACCAGCATCCTCTCCCTGGCTGCTTGGGTCCTAGGCTAGCATCCAGGTGAGAGCACCCAGCCCAAATACAAAGTCAATGCTCTCCTCTTTAAAACTCTGCCTTTCAGGGATCCTCCCATCCTCCTCCCCATTGCTGTCAAAATGAATAGAGTGATTTGCCTTTTCTCTCAGAAATGACTAACAGAAGTTACCTGCACCAACCCAACCTCTTCCAATGCTGCTCCTTTGTGCCAGAATTTGCTATTCCTCCACCTCCAGCATTGGTGAAGGAAAAGCAACCTGTGGCACAGGGACCAGCTACCCATAACTACTGACAGGCTCCCATCTCTCTGCACCAGCCCTTCTATCACATCTGTCACTCAAATCCCCCATCGCATACTGTGTAAACATAAGATTGTGACCGATGTCCCTGTGATTGCTGATAGAAGAGGCATCAAGGGATGCCAAGTAATAAAATACCTGCTAAAAGGAAGATGGAGAGGGGTGACAGTATATAGCTCACTGCATGGGCTCCACTTCTGAGCCTTTGCACAAGCAGGGTGAGACCTACCATGACCAGCATGTCAGGCTTCACGGGCTATGACAGGAAGAACAGAAGAGGCAATAGGTGCATCATCCCAAGCCCTTCAGTGTGTTCTCTGGGTGTTCAGCTGTTTTCACTTCCATCTTTCACTGCTTCTGAGCAGCGTGTGTTTTCCTTCGCCCAACCAGCCCAAACACCTCTCTGGTGTACCTGTCTCTGTTATTCTAAAGGCTGTGCAGATTCTCCTGTCAGATCTTCACCAACCCTTCTGCCATGCCCCTGCCAACAGCACATTCCTTTCTCTATTACAAGCACAACACATTTCTAAGGGATGGGGGGAAAAAACCCTTCTCTCTTAACCTGTTTTTTTCCAAGAACTGATAAACTTTCCTTCCTGCAGTGTTTCTGAGAAGAGTGAGAAACACTCCACAAAATAAACTTTCCTCTCAAGGTGCTTTTGAAGAGTGAGTTTTTTGGTTTTAAAGAAGTGTATTGCAACAGAACACACCAGAAGGCACCACTGAGATTGCCCAGCCTGATCTTCTGGATAGTGTAGGGAAGAAGCTGTCCCCCAGAAGGATAAAAGAAATTCTGCTCCCCTGATGGAGCTCAGCAACTCAAGGGTATACAACTTGTCAAAGGTCATATTTTGTTCATGGGATAAAGCCTTAGCTTGCATGCTTTCTTTAATACAACAACAACAAAGTAAACCAAACAACCATATAAAAGAATTAAAAAGGCAGGGGGGAGGGAAGGAATTTGCATTGGCAAAAGACAGAGCAAACTCACATGGAGTGTCTTATTCCTTATGGAGTTACTCTTTCCTTCTTTCTTTCAGTCCTCTATTTTTTGTGATTTAATAGAGGGGCCAGGAGATCTATTCTACCAACACAGAAAGAATTATTATTAAAAGACCTGTTAAGAGTAATAAAGCCACATTGGCTCCCCTTCTTTTTTCTCGGCATGCAGGAATAGCAAGGCATAGCTGTGTAACATAAAGTCACAAGACCTCCCCCAGCCGGCTCCCTACCAGATCCTCTGCTATACTTAAGTGCACAAACAGCTCGACATACTAACAGAGTTTTAGGCTTGTATCAGCCACATTTACTGATGGAAGCACATTGAACTTAAACAATATCAAGTGTTCACTTAGAGTACTTTGGCTAATAATGTTCTGAAGAAGTTAATCTTTTTGTGCAACAGCAGGCTAACGTCACTCAGAGTCAAGGGTCGGGAAAGTATTAAAAATTCACTGTGCCTCTCCTTGAAAAGCAATAGAAAAGTAAATAAAATGTCTTGCTTTAGTTAGAACAAAATTACATTTGATTCTACACATCGCAATTGCAATTATTCTTGAATTCATCACTGGGAACATTCCTGAAGCTATTTCACAAAAATAATTATACCAGGTCTTTTGGTATTCAGAACAAGTAGAAATATCCACTTGGTTGTAAGGTTTCAGTGCCTTTAAATTCAAAGAAACATAACAGGTCTTTCATTGATCCTTTCTTGCTTTTTGGAGCCAGGAATACAATATGATTGTCTACATACCTATGTATACACACACACGCATGTACTTTGTGGGAAAGAAAGAGTAAGACTCACCTGGAACCAGAGCAAGCCCTGAGGAACATCCCACTTCCACCTGCTGCCCCACCAATTAGCCTAATGTAAGCATGTTCTTGTAGAGTGCAGAGGTTAATGGGAGTTTAAGATGCAGGCAGGGTTTAGCACTACCCAGAACAAGATCTTTTTTCAGCTTTATCTGCTATTCTGAAGAAAACTCATTGGGCCAAGCTAACCAGACAATGAAGGCAGTTGCCAATATCAGAGCTGAAGGTGGCCCAATTTTCATCCTTTCTTAGCCCATCTATACTCCATGGAGTACTCACTCTCAGCGCTGTAATGTATGGTGCAGTCAACACTGTCATTTCAATGGTTTGGTTAAGCTTCTTTAAAAGTTAATGACAAGTCTTTTCAAATGCAGGGTTCATCTGAACACAGAATATAGCTATATCCCAGGCCTCCTTTCAAATATTTTGCCATTAGTGTGATGAAAAATACAGTCTGGTTTGGCCAAATACAAATACGGAGGAAACTGCATGAAATAAAGAGATTAGGCTGAGCTTTACTGGGTTCCTTGGGAATTCCTGTGCTGGAAGGATGAAATAATAATTGCAATCATTTATGAACCATGCACAGAATAGTTTTAATATTGGATATTTAAAGTAGATAAAAAAGAAAGAAAGTAGGGAATGCAAAGAGAATTAATCAAATATTCTAAGAGAAGTCTCAGCCCTTCCAGGCAGAGATACACTAGCCTACCAGCTGAGACTAGCCAGAATACAAGCAGGTGGATTTCCAGGAGCTGCCCGTGGAAGGTGCCATCAGGGGCCCTCAGTCCTCAGCACTCCCTCAGCTTTGCCTCATTTCAGCCCCCACCACTCTGTCGAACCAGCTGCAGCCAAACGCTGACCTGGAGTCACCTCGGATGCAGGGATAACAAGAAGCCATGTCTCCAGCCCAAGGACCGGTTCACCCTCCTGGGTCATCCTAGCAAGCAGGAGCGATGAGGATGGAGTGAGATCCAACTGGAGCCATGGGAGGGCAGTGGGAGGTGGTGGGGAAGGGGAGCATCTTCCCCTTGTACTCGCTCTGCAGGGCTCTGACTGCAGACTCAAGGGCCAGTTTCTTCCCCAACATCCACACAGACCGTCCAAGAGGTACAGCCACTGTCAGCACAATCTCAATCCTCTGAAAATTCCTCGGGCAACAATGCTCACATATTTCAGCAATAACCACTACCTTGTAAACACATTCCACATTCCTGTTGCGTTAAACCCCACAGGCCAAATGCAAAGCTTCTTGTCTAACTGTTGTACAAGGCTCACTCTGAAGCGGTGTATGCGGCATGCTTTTAATTGGGAAGGACCTTATTTAGCCTCTTTTGACCCTTCTTAATTAAGTCTCTCCCAGCTTTCAATTGATAATAATTTTCTTGATCCCAGGCAGGAGAGAGATGAGCCATAGGCTCCTTTCTCTTTCCTCTATCCAAGTAACACTCAGATCACTTCCAGAAAAAAGAGCCCAAGATTTTTAATGCAAGGTCATAGCAATACATGACTACCGCAGGGGTTTCATGTACGAGTCCTATTAAGTTTCACAGTCTTCCTAACCCAAATAATTTCTTATGTGAATAGGCTGGACAGTTGCTTTCTGACCACGTCACAATACACAATATTGCTGAGTCCTTTCATCTTTGCTTAGAACTTTCCTCCACTATCTGTAAGAAAAACACAATCAAGGTTTCATAAATATAAGAGCCCTAATTTTTTGTCATTTACTCCCTCACAAAGTGTACATGCAAACTGTTCATTCTTACTGTCCACTCAGGACAAAAGTGTTACTTTGTGTTGGAAAGAGAGGAGACATTTTCCTATAGCTCTTCTGCCGCCATATACTTGCAGGTCTGTGCTCCAAATCACGCTCTGCGCTCCAAAACAAAGATATGAGCAAATGGAAATACCTGCCACTTGCTCAGATTCTCATTTTCCCCTTTGCTCCTTCCCTGTAGCAATAACCTCAGTGAAAATAACCTCTGGCAAGTCACTCTGCATGTTTCGCTTCCAGTTGCCACTTCAGACCTGCAGGCTTTTGGAAGTCAATACCCTGAATGCAGCTTACTCGTTTTTACTGCTGCCTTGTCAAAAGTCCAGAGCCAAGTCTCTAGCGTGCCCTACACCACCTGCACAAGCTTGCTCCTTCTCTTGGGACTGGGAAGTAGAAAGCATTTGCGTGTGCCAAGTTGTCCAGACCAAGTAACAGTAAGCTTGTGTGCTCATATATTCAGAAGATTATATTGCAAAAATGTTACATGCTGAACAAAATGAGGAGAGGAGACTGAAGAAAGTACAAGAAAGGACAGCACTCAAGAGTTCCAACCTTTCCTGACAGTGTTTACAACAGTAAGGGACACAGTCACCAGGAGGGCTCCTGCTCCTTATCTATCCAGAGCCGCAGAGGAACATCCTACCAGTCACTGTGCCATACCAATTGTGCATCCTCTCTCATCTGCAAAACAGATGGCTCCAGCCCGGACACCATTTCCCCCTTAAATGGGTGCAGGAGGACAGGTGATAAACATCACTACACCACACTGCTACTCCTGAGGTTTAATTTCCCAAGGAAACAACGTTTACATGACTGCACATGTCTATCTTGCTCCATTTTCTCATTTCCCCACTGCTTTTGATGCCATTGGTCCTTTCCAGCCGAGTTTGATGGAGAGATGCAGCTCAAAGCTACAAAGCTCCTACCAGTTTTGTAAAAGCCGGTGATTGTGCAGAGTCCCCACCGCAGGAAAGCCGACAGCAGGAGGAAAGCAGTTGTTTGTTCCTCTTGCTAGCCAGCTGAGCAGCCAGTACACCGGCAGCCCAGGCACAGCCCTGATAAGCCTCTAGGCTGGCTGCCAGAGGATATGGACAGTTCAGGGCATGACTGATGGAGGGTCAGGAGGAGAAGGGAGGGCCTGAGAAGTGAAGTCCTGCAGAGAGCACATGACAGGGGGATGCTGCAGAAGGGAAGTGCTACTGGCCTGCCAGAAGACAGCTGCTGTTTAGAAAACAACACTGATGTTATCATGATGCTGCCACTTTACTTGGAGGTGGAGAGAAGTAAAGAGAGTTGGCAAGGCAGCTGCCAGCTCTTGCAGCTCTCCAAAAGACCCATCCCTGACCTCAAGTCACATGAGACTTTCTGGAGACCATTTATGGAGGGCATTTCAAGAAACTGTACTACAAAGGTACAGTTGTTTCCATTCATACCACTACAAAGCCTATCATGACGAATTTATGCTGAACCAGTCCATACATAGACAACATTGGGATGACAACCAGCCAACACCTCGAAAAGGCTCCAAAGTGGGAAAAGAATTGTTGGCACCCATATTTTACAGATGGGTATAAAAGTACAGAGAGATTAAATGCTTTTCCTGATGTCCTTCAGGAAGCATTTCTCAGGGCAGGGACCAGAGTGAGTATGTCATGCAGAAGCAGTGCTCAACTCCAAGACTGTTCCTCGGTCCAGCCCTGCTGGAGCCGATGGCACAGACTGGCCCTCTTTGGTCTAGGGCTCAGCTCCTCATGGCACTGCACAGCACAGTGGAAAGTAGGAGGCAAAGGGAACTGGATCCTGCACTCCAGATCTCCCTTGGAAGGGGTTCCATGGTCCACTGGTGGGGAATATACTGCAAGAAATGTCCCCTTTTTTCCACATCACTACTTGCCCTCAGTCTCTTTTCATTTCTGCTACTAGGGCAGAAATTCTCCCTATCCTTCTCTAACATAAG
This sequence comes from Brachypteracias leptosomus, assembly GCA_013401335.1. Classification (NCBI taxonomy): domain Eukaryota; kingdom Metazoa; phylum Chordata; class Aves; order Coraciiformes; family Brachypteraciidae; genus Brachypteracias; species Brachypteracias leptosomus. The sequence goes on along the minus strand of VYZX01002545.1, from coordinate 48,503 downwards.
GAGCACTTTGCTTGTGAAACCCCTCACTGGTTTAAGATCTCTTTGGCAGAATGCTCTCACATGCACATTTGTTCCTGGCTGCAGCTCCCTCTAGACAATGGAGAAAAGAAGGCACTTCAGATATTAATAGGTCTAAATGACCTTACACAAGGAGATGCCTCTCTGCAGAGGATAGAGGGAAGCCAGGGTTACCTAGAGGAGCTCATGGCTAGGTGCTTTGCATTCCCATTCCGACTGTCCTACAATCCATGCCAAGCAAGCCCCAAAGGCTACACGGGAACATGAACATGATGCTTAAAATGGGCAGAAAGGAAGAGACCCATTTGGAGACTTATCCCATTTGTCCTCAGGCTCCCTTCTTTAAATACACCACGAATGTTTTACTTCAATGCTCAAAAGCCTGATGAGAAGCAGGTTATTAATTTATGACTATGACAAGATTATTGTGGTTAATTTAACATGTGCAGGCACTTAACTAACTACTGTGGGGAAATATTTGTCATTAATTCAAAAATTTCCTGCCTGCAATTTGTCAGATATAGCACAAAGTGAGCTGCAGAAATTCAGCATGACATAAAGAGCTCTCATCTGCCATCACCTTTACAAGTGACTGTACAATACTTGAGTGCTGCCTGATTTAAATAAGCACAACAAAATGTACTGCAGAATTCATAAATTAAATGGCATTGGCATTCAGATGCCAGAAAAGTCTAATTTAAAAGTATGCTCTTCCAGACATAGGAAGAGAGCAGAGAGGCACACAACCTCCCCATGGGAGTGAAAGGGACACCACTGAGAGAGAGGCTGGCAGAGGAGCGTTCCTAATCAAAGCACAGAAAACAAAACTGTGAGAGCAAAAGCTGCTCATGGGCTTTCCTCCCACCTTCTGTGGGTCTGCCACGATCCCAACCAAGTCAGGTGGTGCAGAGTAAAACCACTTAAGTGGTTTCATTCAGGAGCAACCTGTTTCCCAGTCATGGCACAAACCTTCAGGGACATCTCACCACTCCTTGGGATAAACTCCTTGCCTCAAGCTGGTGTGTTTCACTTGCTTTCCCAGGAAGGCAGGCAAAAAATGTGTGTACAGAGCTAGTTACAACAAAAAATCAAAACTCATGTCCAAAATGGCCAGTCTCATGGCACCTTTGAAGGGTCCCAGCACTTGGCTTTTTCTGATCCCTTGGGCAGGTTCAAAGTGAGCAAGGAATGATTTTGTCTACAAAGACTCTTAAGCTCTGTGTTTTTGCAAGACCTATCGCTATCAGATGCATCCCACCTATGTGCCCCTTACCAGTGCAGGTAAAAAAGTCTGGACTTTTTCAGTTGTCTCATAGGACAAAGTCTCCTGAGGAGCAGCATGTTTTGGTACGCTTAGATCTTTGAGCTTCACATAGGTGTGCCAAGATAAAACTTGGGAACATATTACCAGAGGGGACTTCCTGAGCATTCAGTCCTCTGTTGTTGCTGGCAAACACTCCATATAATCCTTTCACATGCTGATTAAAGTCTTAATTTGAAAACTATTCAAATTTCCCCATCCCTTTGACTGAAATGCTATTCCAGAACTTTGTAACTCTGATGGTTAGAAATTCCCAGACTAAATGGCCAGTTTATACTTGTTTATTTTTGTGGCAATGTAATACTTTCTTTGAAGCAGCTTTTCCGTCCTGCCATGGATATTTAGAGAAGACATTCAACTCCCCTTCAGCCTTTATCTGTGAAGCCAAACAAGCTATGGTACCTTAATTTCCTCCCAGAAGACAGAAGCTCTCCATTCTCCTGGCCACCTTACTAACCCATCTCTGCACCCATCCCATTCTGAGCTCACCTCTTCTGGAAGTCAGATGCCCAGAACCAGACACTGGATTCCAGGTGACTTCCATAGCTAGATGACACAAAGGTTACTCTTGGATTTAAGCTCTCCAGCTCCTAGTTAGACTTGCACCAGGTTGGCAGAGGAAAGCATTCCCCTTCCACCTCTAGCCCACTCTCTACTGCAGAGTCCAAGGACATGTTTGAGCCATTTACTATTAAGAAATGCCATTCTGTGCAAGCCTATGTTCCAACAACATCCACAGACTTGGCTCTTTCCTACATCCAGCCACCCAGATCGCTGATGCTGGCTGCCAATACCAGACTACAGGACCCATTCCAGCTTCCTTTCAAAACCCGAAGTGCTGTATGTGAGTTCCCTTGGCTGGACTCATGAGGGCCCAGCCACTGGAGTATCTGCAGAGTGCCTCTGGTGTAGGTCTAACAGGAAAATATTTAGTCTTTCACATGCAGCTGGCAAATGTACTAGCTCAAGCTAGGGGAAAATCTGATCTTTTTGCTTAGGAGCCTCCTTCCTTTTAACATTTTTTTCAGACATTTAAAAAATATTTGCAAGTCATGGCAATAGGCAGGGAATGACATGTCTAGCAGAGCTCCCAGTTTGGGCAGAAGAGCATTACTAAGAGGACACTATAAGGCTTTGTGAATAGAGGAAAGATCAGAGAGTGCTGGATGGTTTAATCTCTCAGGTCCCACGCTACCCTCTGAGGGTGCTGCTTTAGTAAAACAGCCAGGTCAAAGTGACTAAAGAGGTTTCTGCTGTTACCTGTCTCCTGAAGTTGTTGACCTTGAGACTGGAACAATTAAATGAAGTGTGAAGCACCTCCTCAAGCAGATATTTCTCCCTCTCTGTCCTACATCACCTAAACACTCAGTAGTGTGAAGTTACACACTTGGGAGGGCCTTTTGTAATAAAGAACATCCTGAACCGCATGAAGGTCTTGTCCTGGTATAGGCTTTTTCTCTCTTCTTAAGAGGACACATACACTATGGGTCCTAGGAATGAGCTCTCCTATATGTATGACAGGGACAAAAAACCTGGGATATCAAATTGGACATAAATTGGGAGATCAAATTGGACATGCACACTTTGAAAAGCAGATGCTGTATCAGGTATGAAACAAGAGACTCTGGGAATTGTTTTTCTGAATACTAAATGTTGAAAATATCAATTGAAACTGCACTTAGTCTCTCTGAAAAAATCAGCTCCTCAATGCCTTAGAGTCAGCACTCAAATTAAACAGCTTCATATTAGAGATAATTAAAATACATGCCTTAAAATTAATCTGGTCTTTTATGACCCTATTCAGAATCCACCACTTCAGCCTCCTGTGCAAAAATCCTGTGAAGACACTTGCAGTGTACCTGTCCTAGAGATATGCAGCCAGATCTTTGCTGATGTCACTTGGCAGGCCCCTGCTGAGGTTAATTGTAGCTGTACCAAATCATATCTCTGAAGAGCTGGAATGTGTTGTTTATAGACTTCTGAAACGGCAAGTTAAATAGCTTGTATGCACCTGGAGACATTCATTACCACATTTTTCAAAATATGAGAACTATATTTTCTGTGAGGAGTGGTCCTTCAGAAAGCTATCATGCCAGCCCTGTACCAGCACTAGATATGAATATACTCTGGCTTAATTCCCACCATCTCTGCTATCTGTGAGGAGAGAGGCTGCACCACAAGGAAGACAAATCTTTTTTTCCTTAATTTTTTTTATAGAATGGCACATTGCTTTGATTTTTGCATTTGTCAAAGGGTTTCTACTTGCAATCTATCAAAGGAAAACAAAAAGCAGTAACAAATCCCATTGTACTATCAACCAGATGCAATGATTGCTGGCCTCTGTGAACAATACATAGTTAGAGGGACTGGCTGCTTTCCATTTTGTAAATGTGCTGCAAGGAGCCAGCTGCAGCAAGAGCATGGCAACCGGTAACTCTTGATCACTTTTCATTAGCCAATTCTACAATAAATTAACTAGAGAAGTTTAAAGGTTGTTTTCAACACGTTATAAACAGACACCACAAGGAACTAGGGAAGACGGTTCATCTTTCCACTTAACTTTTTTTACTTACCATCCGATGAAACTTTAATAGGTACAAAGGCAGGTCAATACTCCCACAAATGAGTGTTGTGCATCTGTGCAACCAAGAAACGCATTACACTTGCAGGAAAACCACCTTTAAAGCACCTCAGACATAAACTTTCTTCAGCTGCTTACCTGCGTACGCTCCTGTTTGCCAGATTCAACATAACACAAAAGGCTACTGGTGTTCAAAAGGGATCTGTCACCTTGCCAGACATTTAAGCAGTAGCAAAACCAGCAGAGGCACTTTCAGGTTTGCACAGAGGATTCTGAAAGTCTTGATTCAGTTCCACTCGGACAGTGCACCCTGTGTCTCATCAGTTACCCAGCACCAGGCTTGGCTCTTCCTTCCTGAAGCGTGAGTTATTAGCAGTGCCCCGATCCCTTCACCAAGTGATCCCTATATCTAATGCCGAAGGAGTCGGTCAGAGGAGAAAGCACCAGTATCCCCCAGTTGCTAGGAAACAAGCAGGGAGATCCTGACCTGAATTCTTAGCGGAGCCTGATGTTGCTCAGGAAGCTTAGCTGGGTCCTCCCTTGGAAAGGCAGGGACTGAGAAGTTACTCCTGGCTTTGCAAAGGCCACCACGCAGCACCACCCAGGACAAAGGGATGGCAGCTGAGCTACTTCTATGACAAAAAGGCACCTGCTGTGACAACGGGAAGCACACATGCAAGAATGGAGGATGAATTTTCTGTTCTTCATGTCATTGAAACCAAGAAGTTTTTAACCTTAAAGTAGGACCTTTGTGTTTCAAACTGGGTCATTAGATTAGAAGTGGGAGAAATCACCCACCATAGGCACAGCCTCAACATTAGCAAATGTAATGACAGAATATTAAATGTATGAAAATAATGAAATTAAGGTTATCTCAGACATGTATGCTATGAAGCATAATCTAAAGTCAAACTCATAACTGAAACCTGAAGAGAAGCAAATCAGGAAAGTTAATGATGGCACAAGAACTCTGCATTTTCTGACCTTTTAAATATTTTAAGTTACTGCTATGCGATTGCATTAATTACTGTGCTTAGCTTGCAAACTCCTCTGCATGCATTTTCTAAAAGACTAAAAGTAAGAGCTGAACTAGACCTGAAGAGCTAAAGGACCTCTGGGTCCCTTGGATGGGGTACACCTGACCCTAGTTATCCTGTATAGTGGAAGGAAATAACAACTCCTCAAATGCAGCATAATTGAGTCTCACATAGACTTGATTGAAAAAATGTCAGTTTGCTTCCTACTGACTCCAAGGAACATCCATCCTCTTAGCAAAAACAGCAAGAAAGTTTTGCTGCACACACCACGAGAGGGGCGAGGGGTGTCAGTGCAGAAACAAGTACTTTCATTCCAGCTGGACATTTCCCCATCGCATCTCACCTCACACATGAGCAGCTCCCACCTCGTGCAGGTGATGCTGCCAGTCCTGGGCAGGACTACCTGCGAGGACCTGCAGCCCATCTAGAGCAGTAGCTCCAGCATTACCTTTGCAGGGCACACTCTGCACGAGATTTGCAGTGGGTATACCTACCACCCGGCCACCACACGGGCAAAAGCTCTTTTAAAGAGGGGGCTCGGGCACAGGAGGACTGGCCTGCCATGCTTAGAGAAGTCTAGCTAGGACCTTAAAAGGGAATTACTGCAGAACTTTGGACAGCCTTTTATCTGTTAAAAACAAAGCAGTGTTTTAATGGAAGGGGAAATGCACACAAGTGTCTTTGCAGAAATGCCAGACCATCTCAGCTCAGCAATGATACACCGAATGCTTACTCCTAATGTGCACAGTATACCCCCAAAAAAGGCTCTCCTTTTGTTATAACCTGCAGCCAGGTTCAGTGGCCCAATACAGCTGTGTTCAACTCGGGCTGGGGGTCAGGGAACAGCCTCTTAGCTATGCTTGAAATCTCTCTCTCTCCAGTAAATGTCTGTATTTACCCAGGGAATCAGTCTATCCCTGCAGCAATTATAACTTCCCAAAAGCAGATGAGTATCACAGTACTTCAAATACCTTTCTGAATAAGAGCCAAAGCCCATCAAGTTGACAGAAAAATTATATATAGTTCTTTTGTTCATTTCCCTTCACTTATCTTTTTGCAGAAATAGGAAGAGCCAAGTGTTAAGTTATATCCCAAAAGCACTTAAATTTACAGACAAAATAGCTACGGATGTCATGACCTGGGGAGCAGCAAAGTTGAATTAATCCAGGTTTTAAAGAGAGTCACAATAAAAAAGTCTTTACAGATAACCAAATGACATTTGGAGGAAACAAATTGAGAAATTATGATGTCACAATATACTCACTTGCTGCCATAGAAAAGCTGGTCATATAACAGAATACTGCACTAAGTCAGAAATCACAGCTCTATGCAGTGCAACTGTATTTTAAGTAGCACAGGTATTCTAAAAGAATTTTCTTCATGAAAAGCCATCTTAAAGATACCATCACCAGAAGGCAGAATGACGCAGAGAGCCTAATCATAGAAATACTTGTATTTTAGATAGTGCTAGATTCCTTTTACAAACCAAGTGGAGTGGATGTCACTTCAGTTCCTTTTTTTTTGCCTGCAAATTGTTTCAAATGGCCTTAATGTTCAGCAATGCCACAAGCTGACACAAAAATAACAGAAATTATGAAAAACAGAGGAAGAGGCAAAATGAAAGGTGTGGCAAAGACAAGCTTTTAATAATGAAGCCCCTAATGGAGGCAAAGAGAACTTTAAAGATGCAAGTATGAAAGATTTGAGAAGAGATGGAGAATTGCTGAGCCTGAAAGAGAGAGGGAAAGCCTTTTCAGGACAAAAACTTCAGATGTGAAAGGGGAGGAGTAAGATGAGAAAAATACTTCTGTATTTTGTTGTAGACAGACTGAAGGACATTTACTAGGACTGTCATGTGAGTAGAAAGCCACAAGAAATGCTTGGTGATGAAGCCAGTGCTTCAGGTAGGTGCCAGAATCCAGTGATCTCCTGGCCACAGATGAGCGAATAGCTCAGTTCGTGACTTGTTGACACTCTTGACAAAGTTGCCAATTGTCACATGGCCATTGATTTTTTTAGGTGTTTTCAAGCATAATCAAAACACTGTGAAGACTCATGGGAAGTTTTAAACTTCTACTGGGCAAAAGAGGAGGTGCGAATGGTACTTGGAGCAGAGTGATAACAGACAACAAACCAGTGAGAGCTACAAAACAATAAATCAGTTTTATATAAGAGCAAGCAAGACAGGAACAATGCTGCTGGAAATGCTGAGAGAGAGGGAGAGCCCAAAGTGGGCACCCTTTCCTCCTCCTTAACATTTCTTCTGGTCAAGGCTTGAACAGGAAAAATGGGCGAGTAGTAAAATGGATCTGGTGGGGCATAGAAGAGCCATTCCATAGTGTTAAAAATAACCCACCACATCTTCCTATTGTCTAAACTGACATAACTCCACCAGCTTCATTTTATGCCAGCTTAAGATCCGGCCAAATGCACCGAGTGTGAGGTAGGCGGCAGTTCCTCTTACATGCTTCTCTTTGCCCACAGGCAGGTTTCAGCAAGGCACATGTCTATTCCAGGGGAAGAGACTTAATGAAGGATTTAATCTTCCTGACGAATACAGAAGGATGCTAAAGTCATCAAACACACCTTGCAACAAAATACAGTGTTAAAAATTTGCTTTACTCAGCTATGTATTTGTAAAGTCATGTAAAACAGTTAGTTTGAAATTGCCTGACTTCGACCACTGAAAGTCAAAGGCTGCTGTCCAAATCTCTCTGCCAAGGTATAGCTTTACAGTAACTGAGATAGCAGGCAATCCGGTCACATCCCCACATATATCAGTAATACAGTACCGAGGAGTCTCCTGGTTGTTCAGACGCAGGAGGAGCCACGTGAAGCATTGATTCACGCTGATGAATTGTAACCAAGCAACACTGCCAGCATCCCTCCAGCCCATTGTTCATCTGAGCTGGGGAGAATAGTAGCAGAACAGCACTGAAAACCTGCCAAACTCCAACTTCCCCAATTAAAGGATACCATCCCTCTAACACTAGAGAGAGCAAATTCTTTAACCAAAATTTAACGAGAAATAAACTGTTACTTCCCTCTCAGTAACAAGATAATGACAAGCCTGAAGGTAGCAAATGAATTTCCGTGTGTCCGCGACTCTCTTGTAAATAATCTTTACAAAAGAAACAGTTCAAATTTACTTTACACAAAAAGAGCAGGGCAATGAATTATTCATCTGAGCAGAGGGACAGAAATACTGCCTTTTTGTTAGTCTGGCTATTAGATGCTGAGGGAAACTAAAGACAACTTTCTCAGATACAATAACTAATCAGTAGTGACACAGATGAGATGGAAAGGAAGCAGATACTTGAAAAATTTGTTCAGTGAGAGTTGGCAACCATTTCCCACGTAAATGTCTGACACCAACAGTTAACGTTACTATGTCATCATCAACGTGAACCTTATTATTATTATCAACAGAGGCATTAAAAAATGATGCTACAATACTGACTTTTTTCACTTCTATTGCAGCTAAGTCTGAGTGGTGGGATGATTTGTGCTGTTTAATGCCACAGGACTGGACATCAAGACCAAAATTCATTGTAAAATGATCCACCATTGCTCCTCATGGAAGTAAGAGGGCAACACAGCCTGACAACAAAACTGTGGGTTACTAGAGAACCTGAATTTTCAAGATGTGCCACAGTCTCCCCATTTTATGAGGAAATAAAAGAGCATGTGTATAAGTGAAGAATAAGATGCAGAATCAACTTGTTCTTATAAGATAAAAGGCAGGGTAGCAGCTGTGTGCATTTCTCAAAGCATAAAAAACCAAAGCACTGACCTGTAAAACAGAAATAGTAATAACATCTGCTAGACTTCTGGGCTCTGAAATCACATTCCCTGAGAGCAAATTTCCAAAAGAAAGGCTGGGCACTTATGTAAGATCTCATTTCCCTTTTCAACGAATTGTGCTTCTCTTTTGAAACTTCACCTAAAAGCCTGAGTGCAAAACCACATCTGTCTTCTCTGGGAATAAAAGTGGTAGGACAAAGTAACAAACTGCCATGGCATTGACATAAAAACAGATTTATCAATGTCTTTTAGAATTTGGGATATATTAGATCACACTCTTTGCTTATTCCTCTTCTTTTTAGTCTTTATCTACAAACCACATTCCTAGATGTGGTCTCCTCAATCCCATCATGGGGAATCAAGCAGTCCTGTATTCACTGTTCTACAAGGAGTATCACCAAGGATCTCACTCAGGCAGAAATACTGCTGCTGCTTGGCAATTTAGAGCTTTTCTCCCAAGTGCTTGACACTGCCAAAGGTTTTGACAGAACTTCTTACAGGGTCAAAGTCTGTTCTTCCATAGCATGAGTTCCCAGCAACTTCCTCTCGGTTGTGAGCAGATATTTAAAGCAGAACTTGGTCTCATCTTTTTCTTTCCCCTCATGCGGTTTGCCAGATGGCTTTATTTAATGTCTATTCCCTGGATTGGCTCTTACGATTATTTTTTTCTTCTACACTTACCATCTGCTGGTTCAAACAGCTAAATGATACACTTACTTTTCAATCACACAGCATTGATTCATTCTTGCTGTCTACTTGACATCCAAACTAGTACAGCAGGCAGACAGGCAGGTCTGGTAAGGCCTCACTCCACCAGCAGGAATTTTCTCTTTCTTGAGAGCCTTGACTGTAGGAACAAAGTTGTAAGAGGGGACAAAGCACAAAGCCAGAGCAAAGGACATGTACTGAGGTGAACTGAACCACATTGTCTTGATGATGAAAAGTGGTCCATGTCATGGCCAGAAGCAGGATTTGCAGTCCCAAGCGGCTGGCATTGTGTGGCCTCCTACAAAGAGAAGACATCATGTTGTGCAGCGGCTAATGGCAGAGCACTTCCAAAAGAAACAAATGCTATGTGGAAAAAAAAACTTGACTTAGATCCTCCAAATTGTTTTCCAGGGGCTTTGGGTACCACCTTGCCCTTTTCAGTGACAATGTACAGAGACTCTGGTGAAATAACTGATGTGGACATGGGTACCATCCCCATGCCTGCAGGGTACCCAGCCTGGCCAGCACTGCAGGGGAGAAGGAAAGGCAAGTCAGTCAGCCCAGAGCTCTGGCAGCCAGGCCAGGGGCCTGAGAAACTGCAGCAGCAGCAGCTGGCTGGGGAGGGAGTGAGGAAGAGGAGAGAGGCAGCACAGAGGGAGCAGGGAGGGAAAGGTGCCAAAAGGTCTTGCTAAGACCCCATCTAAATACCTAATCCTAAGGTATTACCGAGCTGCCTGAATGTGCATGTTTTACCCATCTTGTTACTTGAAACTTGGAATTTTTCAGAGACGATTCCATCTTTTGAGTGTTTGCACAGTTCCAAGCACAATAGCTCCTTGTGCTGGCTGAGTCTTTTGAATGCTACAAGCATACAATTAAATAATAAGAGAAGTAAAACGCCTGGTGCTATTCATACTCGAGCAGATCTTGCATGGCTCTTCATGGACAAATCTGAGCCCAGCAACACTTTCAACAAACACATTTTCTAATCCTCTCATTATTATTGTTGGTCTTTCCTAAAGGTATTTCAAAGACTGAAAAAAATGTTCCTTTCATGCAAAAAAAAAAAAAAAAAATCATTTAATTTCATATCTGAATGCCACAAAAGACCGACAATTTATCCAAATAGTCTAAATGAACAAAAGCTTGAGAATTACCTCAGTGCTTGAATTTGCATATACATTCCTCTTCTGATTCTCTTGTGTGTTTGGTGGCTCAGCTGACAATCCAAATAGCCTGCCTGCTCTCAGGTTTGCATTACATGATGAAGTAAATGTGAACAGTGTGAGGTCTGCAGCATCTAGATCTCTTAATGTTTAGATAAACGCTGACACTCAGACCTGGTCCTACTTTTCCAGAGCTTCCCACCTCAGTTATGAAACTAATAAACCTATCCCAGCTGTCTGGTATCCTTGGTCTCAGCAGCTCTGGTCCAATGCCCACTGAGGCCAAAAGAAAGATTCCTCAATTACCCAGTGAGCACCAAATCAAGCACAATCAGTGCAAATGAAGAACAAGATGTATAAATTCTTTTGCAATGCAGATTCCTTCACTACTGAATGGTGTTGCACTGACCCGCCTGCTCCAGGTCCTCGAGTAACCTGATACTTCACACACCACCCAGCCTTCAAGGGAGTGGTGCTGAGAAACAGATTTCTTGAAATTCCCTAGCTGCTTTATGTACCTCATATTAGTGGTTCATAAAGAAATGACAATCAGATTTCTGTCACCATGAATGGAAGGATAAAAATTCAGTGACAAGTTATGAAATGTTACATCTGCTTGAGAAGGTAGAACAACGAGCCAAAACCACTGTGTCACAGAAATGTGTAAAATGGCACCAGCTCTCGCCAGATCCATCACAAGCCAGGTCTATATTTGAAAGCTGCACTGGTACAGATGTTAGTAGGTGTACTGAATAAAGGACAGGAAGACTGTACCACCAGTCTGCATATCCATGGTAACCAAGAGAGGATCTCCTGGCGAAAGGAGTGCTGGGATGGGGAACAAAGGAGCTTTATTCTTTTCCCCTTTGCCTTAGGGCTGAACAGCTTCCACACTATATAGCAAGATTATTTAGGTCAGGGCCGTGTTCACCCCCAGATAACAACAGCAATAAGGAAAAAGAACAACAGGGGTTCATCAGCATCTCCAGTCCTCAGAGGGCTTGCCTAGCTTGCACTACGGTCCATGTCTCTGCATGTTCACAGCTATTGTTCCACCTAAGCTGAAGTTGATGCAAACACACCCAGCCATATCACAGACAACCCACTATACCACACACAATAACACAGTATAGTACTCGAGACATAGGCTGGTTGGTAGGGGCAGGAAGCTAAAGAACAGAACAATGGGCTGCTATGCAGCTATCAGCATTAGAGCACTTAGGTATGAAGCACCAGTATAGTTCCTTTCTCTTTGCGTATATGAGTATGTTCTGAATACGTTTATGGTGATGCAATTGCATCCAGTCTAGGCAAGGTCTGACAATCTGTAGTATCTTGTAAATACTTACAAAAGTTCTATTGCTGTCAAAGGACAACGTCCAGTGAAAGAATGAGCTACTGCATAAACAATGAAATGACTGGGTTCTCCATACGGTGCACAGTGATACCAGTCTCCTCCCATGTGTGCCTGCTGTGTTACTCTAATGATCCAAAGGGCAACCCCTTGAGCTCCTGCTCCTATGTGTACCCCAAAAGACCCTTGCAGAGCCATCATGTCTCTCCATTTTCTTCCAGTTATCACTGGGGCAAGAGGTGGTGTTGTGGCCGATATGGAACTGAGCCCACATGGATACCTATGTGCTGAACTGCCAGGTAGGAAATCAAGAAGAACAAAAGAAATAGGCACCATCTGCCCTGTTGCTGTATGCAACCCGCAAAGTAGCAGGATGAAAAATTATTACAAATACAGTTATTTTTAATAACCTCCTTTTCTTGTTCTTCTGCTCCTGCCACAAATTTCAGTTTATTCCATTTGTGAGCCTGACAGCCCTCTGCATGTGGTCCCTTTCTCTGGCTCATTCTTGGTGCAGGTTCTCCCCGGGCTTCACTATAGGCAAGAAACAATGACATCAAAAAGAAAAGCAGAGAGAAAGAAAATCAAGGCAATAAAGCTTTAACACACTCAAAAAAACATCTGAACATCCAAACAGGAGCAGAAAAGCTCTTTCTTCTTTCTGAATATATCTCTTGTTTCCATTATATTAAAAAAACCCAAACTATAGATAGTATAATCTGTTCTAAAGTAAGTTGGGCATGGTCTTGTTATTAAATATTGTATGATTTGACAATCATACAGCAGAGAAAATAATTTTCCTAATCTGGAACAAGTCCTCAAATTCTACAGTGCCTTTAAGAAAATGGAGCTTAAGAATCTTCTATTTCTGCAATAACACATAAGCCCAGGAAAAATCAGTATTTTAGTTGCCTTTGAAAGTCTTGGAATTGACAGTTGTATGTAAACAATTCATACCTTCACTTTTACAGCTACATGAAATCAGCATTGATTTATGCAGCACACAATGTCTTTATTGATTAGCTTCTCTTCAGGCTTTCACTGTAAGCCAGTGATATATTATTAGAGATGAGATAACAGTGATCTTGTATTAATTTCCTTCATTATATTCAGTTGCTTGTAACTTTGGCAGGTGGTGTAACTTTTAGGCCCTTTGAGTAGGAGGGCAAAAGGCTGAACAGCTTGTGATGGCATTACTGAAGTCCACCCCACTTGCAAGAAGCAGGTTACAGCTGCACAATGAACCCTGGTTCTGACACATTCAAGTTAGTGCTTTGACTCAGCAAAGTAAATAATGCTGCTTCCAAGCAGTCTGCACGAAGTCGTCAGGGTGTTCTGGTTTAACACACAGCACGTTATCAGGCATTACACTTCCAACATAATTAATTAAAACGTTTAAAAACTGAAGTGGTTTCCCCTGGTATTTGACAATCTGCTGTTCCTAAGCAAAGTGGCTGAGAATAAAAAGAAATATCAGGAAGACTAGTTAAAATGTGAAGTTCATTTTGATTAAGAACCTTCTCATGTAAGTAGACTACTTGCATGTTCCTATCACAGTAGCTCTCTCATCTATGCTAGCAAATGGCTTTTGCTTCCTTACCCTAACCCATTAAAGCAGATATTGTCTCCAGATCACTACACGCTGTACAGACCTTCTGTGGAATATAATATTTCAATGACACCACATCAGACTCTTGGGCTAAGCTAAAACGAGCTCTCAGCTTTAGTTCAAATCTGACAGCAAAGTAAACAGACTTAGGATAATGCTGAGTGCTATCGTAAATTCCAGCCTAACTCCATCCTGAAGAGTGGATGGAGAAAATAAAATGGTGCAATCACTTATAAGTATTATGATGAAAACTGTATGTTGGTCAGTTTTATTTTGCTTTATGCTTCAGAAATACAGGCTATTAAAATAACAACTGGTCAGATAAGAAAAGCTAATGAGCCTTTATATTGTAGCAATACAGCTGACAAGATTTAGTGCTGTAGGAGCAGATGTGGTTGGAAAAACAATTAAATACTTTTCAGCGGAATTTGCAAGTTCATTGTGTGGAGAAGGAGCCAAGAAGTCCCTGCTGGAGGGTCCCACCACCATCAACCACAGATCTAAAGTCCCTGTGAGTCCAACAAGAAAGTTTGTATCAAAAGGTACCCGTTTGCACACATGGTCCTCTTTTATAACCCAAATTATTGTTGTGATTGAGCTACAGCTTGTGGCTTTCATTCAGAATAAGACTGATTATTAAAACAGATAGTTGAAGCACATGAATAAAAATTATAGAACTAGACTTAAAGATTACAGTCTAATTACTAGTAGATCCATTTACTTATTTTGCATTGACTAAGAAACTTGCACATCAGGCTCACTGTAAGAGTTGCAGAGAAAATTTCTGCAAAGTTTCAAGAAAACCGACCAAAAATCTTTTCTGTACACCTAATAAACATTTTACGGTGCTCTCTGCTCATGGAGTCATTTGGCATCAGATTCACAGCACCAGTTTTTACTAAAAAAATCCTCTCACCATGAAAAAGTCTGTGGAACCAACCTCTTTAGAGCAGATAGCATTTCCTTAAAGCATTCCACCAGAGTCCAAATATAAAACCTCATATGCTTGTGCTGACAGTGCTGAGTTAACATAAGAGCCAGTTGCCAGCTGAAAGAGCATAATTTTGTCAAAACAGCAGGTCAGTTAGCATTATCCTTCCGGATACTGCAAACTCACTGCCATGTCAGAGAGAAGCCAGATCGTTTACTGAGTTCAGATACCTCTGAAATGGACCAGCCTTCAGCCCCATAAAAGCTTTGAACTTTGCCTGTTCAAGGGTTGAAGCCCACTTGTCAGATATACAGTATCAAATTACTATACAGCCATGATTTCAACTTGCTTCTAGAAAAGAAATGTCTCTCCTTTTCTCCTATCATCTTCCACTGTTGAATTTCAAGCTGAAAGCCAATGGGAAAATTAATAACCCAAGTTACTGTTGTGACTGAGTTAAGCATCACTGAAGCAATGGCTGTAACTCAGAGCAAGTGTAAAATGCAACCAAGCTTCTTCATCCAATAAGATATAACAGGAGCAAAAGAATTATCGTCTACAGATGCATGGCAAGTCCAAACAAGCAACTGATGTTGTGGGCCAAAGGAGATGACCCTTAAGACTGCTACCACAAATACAGATATTTGTATGGCAGAGATGTCTCTGTGGGAAAGGAAGGAAGGAAGGAAGGAAGGAAGGAGAAACTCTGTAGGAAAAACAATATGGGAAAGGCAGCAGAAAGTCTGAGAGACAGTAAGAATAGTTATTGGAAAAACTTCCCTGAAAATGCCTAATGACAAAGCAGCCACCTCACTGGAGGTGGAACAAAGTAGGGAGTGATGCTCAGAGAAGCCTCCCTCCTCTCAGCTGAATTCTACTTCATCCATGGAATCAAGGTTCGGGTTGGGTATTTTAATTGTCAGGTATTGGATCTGGCTTCATCACCAGATTAACATTAGTTAAAACTTATTAAAAATTGCCTGGTTATGACCTCAGTTTTGACAACCTGAACTCAAATAAAACCAGGGTCACAACCCCAATTCTGACCTTGCAGCTGTTCCTCGCTCTGTGTTGCCCAAGTACAATTTTATTCGTACACACTACTTTGTGTTCTCAAATGCTTGTGCAAAAGTGGAAGTAGCAGCAGCAGATCCACTGTCAGGTAGGTTTTGTTGAGTTCTTTCACAGCTGTGGCAAGAATTAATAATGGCAAACCTGTCAAAAGCAGCTAGCGAGCCTTTTCTACAGCCATGAGGCCACAAACAGAAGGACAGGTATGCACCACACCAACCAATGTGACCCAACTCTCACAGTAGCTGTGCTAGAAGTCCCCCTTCTCCTGTGATGAACTCCAACAATCTTCCCCAGGAGCCAGTAACGCTCCTCACTGGATTCTGCAGCCCAGAGCTTACCTTCACACCATCACAGCACCCAACACAGCACTCCTTCGGATGTGTGTACAGGGGAAGCAGGTACCTGTGAAATTCTGTCCAGCATATAGAAGAGCAGATTTCCTGAAGTCCCTTAGGTTTCTCAGCTGACTGCAGTATGTGCCATGGTTTCTCAAAAGTAATCAGCTGTTTCAGAGAAACAGGAAACTTCTGAGGAGAACGTGTCAATTCATTCACAATATATGCTCCTCTACAAGTTTGTAACACAGATTGGAACTGACATTTAAGATGACCCACACCCTATACAAGCCTCACAAAAACTGCCTAGTTATTCACTTTTCCAGCTTGGCAAACTAAGCCTCCATACTCAGTGTCAAGCTAAAACATTTGTTAAAATAATTCTTGGCTTCCTTCCAATCCAAACAAATTCATCAGGCAGATATTTCAACTCATTTTTGACTCAAGCAAGCAGAAGTAGGGAGGTACAAAAGTAAAGGTATAAAAGCCTTCATCAGCTGGAATATGATTTTTTGGTAAACCCTTTTCTTCCACGTAAGGATAATAGAAGGTTTCGGTTATTTTTGAGGTCACTGTCTCCAATTAGAGTAATGCATGAGCTTTAAACAAATCAGACAACCGTGGAACAATTTTAATCCCTGAATGAATAAATCCCTTAGGGGACCTGGCTGCAGAGAAATCAATGGGCAATTCTATTAAGCCTTAACAGCAAGTAAGGCAGAATCTGGTTTCTACTGTGAACCTCAAAGCCACAAATCCTGTCATAAGAATTCATCAGATTCATGTGATCAGTCATCAGTGTACAGATCCTGATTATACTCAGAATGTCTTCTGCTTACAGCAGCTGTCAGCACAGCACTCTGCTAGACCATCTTTGGGTTAGGGGGCTATAATCTTATGGGGAAAAATAAGACAGCAATAAGTGTTAACTGGGTGAATACTCATTTGTTCTAGTGAACTCCTACCCTTATCAGCACCCTGCTGCTCACTGACCTTACCTCCAGCTCAGAAGTGTTAACAGAAGTGCCAGCTGTGACTGCAAGAAGCTCGGCACTTCCTCCCACAGCCTTTCACAGCAACATGTAAATGACCTCTCTTGCCCTACAGACTGGAAGTGCTCACTCTGACAGTGAGATCAAACACAAATCATTCATACCATGCTACAAAAATACACCGCAGGCTGGCATAGAAAATAGAACTGTGTTTAAAAAAAAAAGGCATCAAAACAGAAGAGGCACCCTCCCCCTCAATGTCACTAAACACTCACCTATTGACGTCTCTCAGGGTAAGGAGAAAATCACTTTGTTTAGTACAGTTGATACAGCCTAGCCCACATCTAAGGAGCCTCTGCACCACGCCTCAAGCTGTATCTGTTCCTGTAAATGAAATCATCTTGGGACTGTTCTATGGCACTGGAGCCAATGGCTGCCAAACTCTCATAGTCCTCGGAAGAGGGTGACAACATCCACACTGCTTGCTGAAAACCATCACCAGCCTATCTAACCAGGTCTGCATTGAGAGCTGTTCTAACAACTCAAGGGGACAGGTGATCAGTGACAGCCTGACTCAGGAACGTTCCACACGCTGTTCAGTAGTATGGATGCATGTTCCCTGTCCCACTACCCAAACTGTTCAGATCTGGGGCACATCCAAGGTGCGGGACAGCTGCCTCTTGGCTCACAGAACCAAATTCCTTTTCCTTGAAACCAAGGCACATGAACAAGGAAAGAGGGTGAAAATAACACACACAGAGCTACTCCCCAGACAGAGCTATGATACAAACACGACATAGCCAGCACTCAGAAATTCAGAAGTACTCACTCTGAGCATCCACTCTTTAGATACACAGTTCTAGAGAGTTATGCTTTCAGAGTCATTAAATGCTTAAAGATAGAGATGGGAGCTATCATCTCTTGTAATGAATAGAAATCATTAGCTGATATGACGTACAGTGGGATTTTCAGATTAGGTACTTGCAATCCTATTGACTGGAATTAAATCCCTGAAGATGTTAAAAGCCTCTGTGTTAAGAGAGATGCCTCTGTTATCCCTGGGCACTCGAGTGCAATGTCTCTAATCCATTTTGCTGGCTTATGAAAGAAATACGAAAGTAACACTACAAGCGTTTTCCTCCTTCTCCTGGGTAAATGAAAAATATCACCTGCATATTTCAGCTCTGAGATCTTGCTTCAAGTCTATCTCTGAGCAAATAAATGGAAGTCCCATGGAAACTGCTGAGGTAAATTTCAATATTGCCTGGTAGTGTGAGACAGAAGACAGGCAGAAATAGTTAAGCAGTTTGATTCACACTGGTTTGGCATTTTGTCAAAGGATTTTTGCAGAAGTAATTAAAAAAGGGAACTTAAAGTCATTAGAAAGAGCAAATAATTTTCACAATGACACTTTACTTTTTCCCTCAGCATCCTTTCTCTGGTGCATTTTATCCAGAACCCTGTAACCTATGCCATCAATTTAAAACAGCAAAATATACAGTTATCACCTCACTTCAAAAAACTAAACTAGTAAAGAATCACAGCACTCTTTACCAGTCAGTTCAGCAGCAATTAGATAAACTGGCTTTACAGGCTGCAGCATTTCTTCCAACTTTCATCTCACAGAAAGATGGGAAAAAGAGCTAAGCTGTAAGATTAAAAAAACATCCAAAACTATGCATATCATCTACCATAGCTCCCATTATTTTGAATAAAATAATTTTTGAGATAAGTACATCTTTAAAGTGAATATTTGAGAGCAGTAAACTGGACTGTATCTTCTTATAAAGCAGGTTGGTGAGGAACAAGAAACCCATGGACCAGATACAGTCTATGACTTCACTCCGGTAATTTGGGGCTGAGTGATATTGGAGGGATGCATCTGAACAAGAAAGCAAGCGAATCTGTGCCCTGCTAAATGGGTCTGACAGCTCCCCCTGGGCTGTGAGAAATTTTTTTTCTCATTTCTGCTATAAAGCAATTAACACACTAGAAGAAAACAATAGCATACACTGACACAAGATAACACACAATATTACCTGTTCCTGTAAACCTTAATGTTTACTAGGAGGGATAGAAGTAAAAAATGACATCCTCCTTATTGCAACAAGGGCTGTCTCTTTTCAAAATTAACTTGGATGTATTCATGTTTAGAAGCCTAAATTTAAAATACCTGAAGTAAGCTCAATTTTCATAAACAGTTGAGCACTCTTATTGGAAAAAATCAGTCTTTAGAGTTCATCTACCTTAAGTATCCCAAAGATACTAGGCTATCTAGGAAAATTCAGAACACTTCACTGAAATACACTAACTTCTCTTTCTTCAAAATCCTGGGAGAATAGCGCTAATGAGGACTGAATTTTCTTTTTCATGCTTCGATTATGTGCCAGTGTAAAGCAAAATCCAGCTACCACTGCTGGTCTAAATGGACCAAATAAAGATACCAAGAAGAAGGATCTCTGCAAGTCTGTGTGTTCATTCATGCTTACGAAACTAAGAATATACAGATTTAAGAGACTGATTGACCTATTTCAGCTGTTTGCTTAAATGGTGGCCAACTCCAACAAGTTTCTCATCTGCTCTTTTTGATTCATGCTCTTTTGTACATTTGTTCATAACAGACTGTTGAAGGAACTGATCTCTGTTTGGCTGAAGACATCAAGTAAACTCTATTTTATTATGATGCTGCCACCTATAGTCTTTCTGAACACCACACCACCTCTATATAGTTTTGATTTCCATCTAAACTTATAAAAATTGTATTGTTTATCCTTTGATAAAACCTTCGACACCCCTCTCCCCAACAGAAACATGAAACAAAAGGTTGGGGGAGGGGGACAGGACAGTCTTTTGTCATCTTTCCTCTGTGATTTTCAGGTCTGAAGATCTTCCTAGTTTTGCCTGCTCTGATGTTCTCTGATGAAGACTCTGCCGTCAGCAGGACTGAGAAGAACAGATGACTCTGAGGTGAATACTTACCAAACTAGCATGAGTGGTTACTTCCCAACAACAGAGAGCATGACCAGCCTACAGTGCAGAAGACAGGGATGGAAACCAACTCTAAAGTTGCTGTGAGGCCAAATGGAGAACTCCCACCAGCTACTCCTATGTATACTTCATTCGTGCTCTACTTCTGTACACTGATGAGTACCACTAAACAGTGATATTCATTCTCTTCCTCTCTCAAAGTTTTTCTATACAGCAGCTTTTTTTAAGCTAACATATCACTAAGTAAAAGACAGATCTTGATGAGACCAGACTTAACATGCCTTTCCACAGCAGAGCAGCACATGAAGTGGTGTAAATTCAGAATCTCTGTTTCGTAGCCTTACAAGCAGAGACCAAAACCATATGGATGTTTTGCACAGCATTCCAAGCTATGAAACTGTCAACTCAGTAGTGATGCATTAAACCTATACCAACTCAGAAGGCCTGTAGCTACAGAAATTTGCAATTCATTCTTTTTCTGGGAGTGAAAGTAGTTAGAAGGACAGAAAGCATGTCTGTCCCTCCTTAACCTCCAATTTGACCCAGTACCTATGGAAATTCCTGCATGTTTCCATGGTCAGCTGATGCAGCACAGCCTCTGCTTCTGCCCAGACTCCTAATACCTTGCAAAAAGCTTAGCAATGCTGATTCCCAGTATTAAGAAAGAAATGTCACTACTGTAAGATTTCAGGAGTTACTAATTTTGATGGCACACAGTGCCCTTTTATCTACACATCTGAGTCCTTTAAGTTCCATGTTATATTGCATTTATAGCTTCTTTCTTCAGTTCTGGAACATTTTCCATTTTAGGAAGGAAAGAAGTCTAATCAAGTGTAGAATCAAGTAAAACCCATAATTCTAAAATACAGACAACTGATAGCATTGTATTAGACAATGACTTAGAAGATGAAGCTGCTCCTTTGTTATTCTGTTTTTCTTTAAATAGCAGAGTTGCTGAAGCTGATGTGATAAAAGAAGAATGACATGCAGAAAGAGAAACTGGGTAATCTTCCCATCTCACATATCACTTTCAGATATAAAGTGGTAAAACTGCAACTTGTCTCCCCTGCCCAATACCTTCATGTGCTACAGATAAAAACTCAAAACACACTGAGTTTTTAGCTTTTGAAGGAGGCAATATTAAATAACACCATCCAAAATAAATTGACTTTAAAAAAACCCCCAAAACTTCTTTGCAGTTTTAAAAAAACAAGGCTATTGTGTATTTTTATCCACAGAATAAACTGTTTATAAAGACTGTAGCTTAGCAGTGCTGAGGCACTTTTTATAACTGTACTCTCAAGAGTATGTCTTCCTTGTAAACTCAGACTTCCACATCATACCTAAACCACAAGCGTATCCATAAAAGTTGTACTTCAGTACAGTAAAGAAATTTGCCTTGAAGTGTTCTTTTTAAAGCTACTTCTGTCTTAGCCTAGCAACAGACTTCATCAGAAAACCAGTTGGTAGAGGACACCACTGAACATACGTCCCAGCTTATATACACACACGGGCTTTCCACACTCACGGGCATGACTGATGAAGTCTGTTCTGAAGCAGCTGAGAGCACAGACAACCACGGGCCTGAGAATTCTGAGAAACAACATGTACTGGAAGAAATACCAAAGAAATCAAGTGTCCTGTTTTATCTCATTCTCTTTGAACATCAACAGACAGGCTAAAAAGCTGTTTGCCCTAAGTAAATACTCTTGTAATTACACTTCACTAGACTCTTCCAAGGTCATGAAGAGTCAATGATGACAAACTGCTAAAAAATCCCACTGTCTCTCCCATACCTGTTTTGACACATACTTCTGAGTCATCGATTTAATTTTCCTCTTGAATTATTACAAAATTTGCCAGAATTTAAGGCATCACCAATGCATACAATGAGACTTGCTCCCAAGGTATACCTTAAACATCCTCTACAAAAGTAGATACTCCATCTGCTGTTTAAAGGGCTCTAGAACAGTTTTGTGTTAGTTAAATTCCTACAATTATAAGCTACTATTGCCAAGAGGAATTTTCTTGGCTCCAGCTGAGGTTACACTGAGTATGGGCACCAGGAGTAATGGGATTTGCAAGAGGTATGAACACAGCAAAATGTTACTCTTGAAATCAAGACAATGATTATTTAAGTCTCAGCTTCATTAGGAACGTTACTGCTGATTGTTTTTGCACAAACACCTATGACTACGTTTACACTATACTCCCAGACCACTGTCTGTATTTTCCCAGGTGTCAACAGACTCAACTGCTTGTTTTTGAACCACCAAGATTTTTAGTTTCGCCCCATTACAAATCATCAAACAGATGCAGGCATTTTACACTCAGAATTCTATAACACACAATGCTCACACTTTATAGACATCAAAACTTGAAGCATTCCAGGAATTACTGCACTGACCACATTGTTCACCTTTAATTTCAAAACTTCTTTTTCAATTGTATTTCAGAGCAGCTAAAGATCTCCTTGCCTCTTATACTGCCCTTTGTTTTACCCACATCTATCTGCAAAATGTTAATCTAACTTGATACTGAATTGGAGAGATCTCTTCATTACTGACTATATGAGATCATACACATTGAACGAGCCCATCTTAGCTCAGCTCTCTTCTCATGGGGTGATGGAGTGAGAGAGAGGCTGTAGCACTAAGCTGAGAACGCACCGGAGAGGGACTTGTGCCAGCATTGGCCAATTCAAAAGCATAAATGGAGAGGATTCAACCTTATCAAACCCAAAGCTGAAGGATGGAGAAATGTAACTTTGAGAGAGTCCTGCTGACTGCAGGATGAGTAGAGATCCACAGAAATGCTTTGGTACAGATAAAGCCATCTTCCCAAAGGGTCAATTTTGTCCATGAATGGATATTTCACTATGACAAAATGGGTAATTAAATGGTCTCCTTCTCTGACCTTTTTGCACAGCCTCTCTTTTCTCTTTAATAATACAAAACCATAAATCTATCAGTAAGAGAAGACTGTACATTTAATACTTTAGACACATTACATTTTAGTGGTTTATGATTGAATTTCCATCTCTCCTATGAATGTTAACTCTCAGAGTACGCAAGGCTGGGAAATGAAGTAGCTTTTTCTATAGATTATAATTCACAGAATCACAGAATCACAGAATGTCAGGGATTGGAAGGGACCTCAAAAGATCATCTAGTCCAATCCCCCTGCCGGAGCAGGAACACCTAGATGAGGTTACACAGGAACATGTCCAGACGGGTTTTGAATGTCTCCAGAGAAGGAGACTCCACAACCTCCCTGGGCAGCCCATTCCAGTGTCCTGTTACCCTCACTGAGAAGAAGTTTCTTCTCATATTTAAGTGGAACCTCCTGTGTTCCAGTTTGTACCCGTTACCCCTTGTCTTATCGTTGTTTGTCACCGAGAAGAGCCTGGCTCCATCTTCGTGACACTCCCCCTTTATATATTTATAAACATTAATGAGGTCTCCCCTTAGTCTCCTCTTCTGCAAGCTAAAGAGACCCAGCTCCCTCAGCCTTT
>VYZX01002545.1:10366-24545 GCA_013401335.1 Brachypteracias leptosomus | reverse complement strand
CTCAGGACAGACTCCGGTTGAGTAGACAGAGACAAAGAAGGTATTCAGTAACTCTGCCTTCTCTGTATCTTCTGTCACCAGGGCACCCTCCCCGTTTATCAGTGGGCCTACATTGCCTCTGGTGTTAGTTTTATCTGCTATGTATTTGAAGAAGCCCTTTCTGTTGTCCTTGACCCCTCTCGCCAGGTTTAATTCTAAGGAGGCCTTAGCTTTCCTAGTTGCCTGCCTACACCCCCTGACAATAGCCTTATACTCTTCCCAAGTCGCCAGCCCCTCCTTCCAAGATCTATAAACCTTCCTCTTCCACCTAAGTTTATCCAGCAGTTCCCTGTTTAACCAAGCAGGTCTCCTGGCTCCTTTCCTTGACTTCCTACGTGTCGGGATGCTCCGATCTTGAGCTTCATAGAAGCAGTCCCTGAATGCTACCCAGCTATCTTGGGCCCCTTTACCTTCAAGCATAATTCTGACATGTACAGCCTTAGTTCTACTGCCTTCCAACAAAGGTTTCCATGTTCAAATGGATGCCCTTTAGTATTTTGGACAGATACAAACCAGGCACATTCAGCTCCTCAGCACCTACAGTCTCAGAAAGGCACTTCCAGGCATCTGAAAACACAAAGATAAGAGTTGTGCATTGTCGGACATATACTATGCTTAATGAGCCAAAGCTGGTGCTTGCTGTTAAGAAGCAAGACCTAAGAGGGTGAGAGGACTGCTGCACTCCAGCTGTGCAGGGCACCAGGGTGCTGGGCAAGAGATCCATGACTCTAATAAAAACAGACTTAGGAGACATCTTCACTTTCTGCACAGCAAGTGCTCTGCAGGGTCCCAGCCCACAGTGTGGTTCAGTGCCCCAGGCAGAGACTGGTTGTGCCAGCAACACACCTCTGAAACCAAGAGTGGAACGGCCAGATGCTCTACGAGGCAGTGGCCATGTATTAAGTCTTCACACAAACACAGGGAGAACTTGTCTCTGAGCCATTAGCCATTGATGATGTCACCTTAGTTCTGCTGAATCTAAAATGTAACTTTGCTACTGCAATAAATATTTGCCTGAGACATTTCCGTAATTGAATGACATTTTCAGTTCCTCGGTAACAATCCAGTGCCAGTCCCTGCTATTACGGAGCTCGCTCTTTCCTCCTCCTTAGTACTCTTCTATCATGACTATAAATACTGAATCTGCCAGCCAAGTGACTCACAGCTGTTAATGTCCTGTGTGAAGGGATAGCAGAGGATGTCAGCACCACTGCAGGGCACAGATGAGCGGAGCCCTTGCTGCTGGAGAGCTCGGTGGCAGGAGGCAGCAGGCACTCACATTCCTATCCACTACCTCAGGAGCAACCCTGACATGGTCACAACATCTCAAGTTACTCTATTTTCAAGGAAGAACCAGACTTTATATACCCAGAAGCATGCTTTATGCTAAAGAAAACATTCTTTATTAAAAACACAGCAGAAGTAAAGTTCACAAGGTCATTGTAAAAGCGAAGAAACAAGACCTTCTACTCTCTATAAACTCTGACGTCTGTACACAGACAAATTAATTAGCAGTCACTACTGCCACAGAAAGTTCCTTCTTCATCACTGGATGAAGCTCAATGCACCTGCTCCCTCTCTTTTAATGACAAGCTAACTCCTACCATGAAACCGCCTTCTTTCAATGATTAAAGAGCTACCAGGCAAGTGCCAGTAATAATGCTACATTTTTTCCTTCTGTAATCTAATCTTTGCCCTGTAGAAACTGCTGATGAGAGCTCACTTCCACTTAAAATTTACATAAAAACAATCCATATCATGTTGCATGGAAAAGGACTGGTGTCCCAGTGTTTGCTGGCACAGCAATATGAGGAATGAGAAATTACTCCAATGCAGAAATGACATACAACTTTGTATCGGTATCAAACAGGCTTTGATGCATGGTTACTATTTTTGGAAGCTAATGATATGTGAGTGATAAAGCAAATAAACTTTTTAACGATGACAAATACAGGAGAATATACAGCACCGAGTGGAGAACATGATGTCTAACTGAAGAGAGATTTATGGGACCTTATTACAGTAGGTTGGATTCATAATGGAAAAATAGGAGAAGAGGAAAAACTTCTGAAAAATCTTGCATGTATCAAGCTGGAATAACAATTTACTTTCAGACAAAGGATGTAATGTAGAGTCCACTGCATGCTTCTAGCTGCTGTTCATATTGCTTTGGTATTTATACGCATATAAAGCCTCTTTAATTAAGGCTTCTAAAATAGATATATGGGAAACTGATGAAACATGATCTAGGTGCATGTTCCTGTTGGATTTAAAGCTGAATACTACTAGAAATAGTTTTATGCAAATTAAATACAATTATACTAGCCACAGAAAAAAAACAGGTTTTTAACTAGTGTGAAAACATGCAAATAATTAGTGTTTCTGTTGGTTTCAGGGAGACCACACAGCAGCCTTCCAGTACTTAAAGAGGGCCTACAGAAAAGATGGGGTGGGACTTTTTATCAGGGAGTGTAGTCACAGAACAAGGAGTAATGGCTTTAAACTGGAAGTGGGTAGATTTAGATTAGACTTAAGGAAGTTCTCCACTGTGAGGGTGCTGAGGTGCTGGAACAGGTTGTCCAGAGAAGCTGTGGATGCTCCAACCCTGCAAGTGTTCAAGGCCAGGTCGGATGAGGGTTTGAGCAACCTGGTCTAGTGGGAGATGTCCCTGCCCATGGCAGGGGGGTTGAAACTAGATGATCTTTAAGGTCCCTTCCAACCCAAACCATTCTGTGATTCTACAAAATATGTTTTGGGGTTTTTTTCCAGGGAATTGTATGGCAAAACTGGCAGGATTATGTTTTCACAACCAGAATTTCATTGCACTCTTAAAAATCTTTGAAGAGATTCCAGTGCAGTGACCTAAGATCTATCAGTGGCAATTAAAATTCAATACACTTAACATACTATTGACAGTAGAGTTTGTCAGCAACATGAGGAAAATTGACTTGTGGTATTTCAGGCCTCATGTCCAAAAATATATCAAAGAGGGGAAGAAATCACACCGTTTAAGGACAATTCCAGGCCACAGGATCTGTCAGCATTTTGCAACATGTTTTGAGGAATGGGCAGGGAAAGCCACAGCCTTTTGGGACACGAAAACACCCCTGCAAGTTGAACTGGGCCTTCCTGAAGGGCACTGAGCTGGTGGGAACACAAGCCTGTCCACCCCAACCTTACCCACACTTTTGAGAAACCTTGAGCGGCGACAGCAAAAGAGCCTTTTGTGAAAACTGGTGCCCGTGTCTTCCCACCGTGTGCCCTCAGCCCCTAAATTAAACGCCTGTTTCGATTCAGATTAAGCCTCTCCCTTCACTGTACTCTCAGAAAAACAGGCTCCGGGGAGCACAACGAGGAGCAAAGCCCCGTCCCGCCGGCCAGCCTCTCCGCCCCCGACGGCAGCGGGACGGCGGGAACGGCTCCGCCTCGGCCCGACGCCCGCCGGGCGCTAGCGTTCCGGCGGACTGAGGGCGGGCGGCGAAATCACGGTGTCTGGGGCTGAGGGGAAGGGGGTCCCGGCGTCCGGGGCTGAGGCGAGGGGTCAGCGGGGAGTCCCGCGGGCGGGCTGGAGGGAGGCGCAGGACGCGGCTCTGGCCCCTGACACTCGCAGGTGAAGCAAGCGGCCTGCAGCGAGCTGCCCCCCCTCCCCGCAGCGCCCGCCTTTGGGCACCTGCCGCCCCTTCCCGGTGGGTTCCCTCGCGCAACGCGGGGAGCGGCCGGAGCCTCCCACCGCTCCGCGGAGACTTTACTTACAGGCTGGCGGCGGCGGGGCTCCGCGCTGCCGTCGTTCACCCGGCACCCGTGCGAGGGGCTAGGCGGCAGCCCTCCGCCGTCGACCGCGGCGCGGCCCGGGGTAGCGGCAGCTCGCAGGCGGCAGCGCCCGGGAGGCGAAGGGGAGCGAGTGAGTCAGGAGGCACCGGCCCATCCGAGCGCACCGCACCAGAACCGCTGACCTGCAGCCGCCTGCCCGCAGCCCTGCCTCACTCCTCCCCGCCCGGCCCGGCAGCCACCTGCACCGCAGGACCCGCCCGCAGCCCCGGGGCCAAAGGCGAGGCGAGGCGACAGCGCTGCCCGGTGAGCGGGCAGGCGGGCGCGGCCCGGAGGTAAAGGGCAGGGCCGCTGGGGCAGCCCAGGCCCCCACCCCGGGAGGACGCTGTGACCGCGGCCGGATCCCTGAGGCACGAGGGGGTGAGGCCCGAGCAGCACCCGTGAAAGCTGTTCAACCACTAGAGCTTGCTTTCCTTCCTCTTCACCCACCTTCAGAGGTTTAAGGCAGCAAATGGGCCATCTACAGGTTTTTTCTCAAGGGAGTTAAAGGCTGCTGGAGTTGGTGGGGCAACTGAAGCACGTAGCTACAGTCAGTAGGTACCTCTGCCAAAAGCCCATCAGACACCAGTTAATTACCAGTCAGGATCTTTAGAGTGGTATCAGAGGGAAAGGCTCTAGCTGAAGCTGCTTGCAGCTGTGAGTCATAGTACGTTTGGATATTCAAATAGTGTATTTGACGCTTAGTTTTCATGCAAGAGGTGAGAAAGGATGGCTGGAGGAACTGGCTGGAAGAGTTGACAAACATCAATGGAGTCGTTTGCTACTTTGGCATATATCTATTTCAGTAAATTTTATCTCAAGCTTGCGAGTTCTAGTTTCAGCATGAGCACATTTTTGTCTCTGAGTAGTCTCTCAGGTGTAAAGTCAGTGAGTCAGGACAGCAGTTTTGCATGAAAAATGCAGGTGTTGCTTGAAAAAAGAATAAACCATACTACCTTGCCTCACAGTCCAAGGAAAAAGCGTTAGAATAAAAAATTCTGTGGGGCTTGCCTGTTTCTTAACTGGTAAGGAGAGCAGAAATCAAAATGGAAAACTAGTGCACACTTAAAATGAGAAATTTAAACATTACTTCTAGAGCAGCCACGATGGGTCAATTATAGGTTTTATTTCTGTTAAGTAGCATTGTTTTTAAAACATGTATGCTATTCTGGCAACAGTAATCTTATAAAATATTACTGTGTGAAGGAAAGATACCCTTATGTAAAGCAAATCTGAGAAGCACATTGTTCACCTGCTAAGTTGTACCGCAGCTCTGGCAACCAAGTTTTCTGCTTTGTGTACTCTATATAATTGCTTGGGTGTAGGCTGCATTCAAGATAAAAAAATAAAGTGTTTGTTCTTCTTCCACCTCAGGAAATAAAACCACTGAAAATACAATGTAGATGAGAAGCACAAGCTAGGAAACTTTAAGCTTGAACTTTTGCATCTGTTGAAATAAATGATTGAAGTGCTTCATTGATTTTAATAAAGGTCAAATGTGGGATAGCCTAGAGAAAAATCAAATTGCAATATATTACGGAGTCAGGTTAAAACATTTATTCCATGGGATGGAAACATAATTTCAGGCCATGTTTTATACATAATGCTTTAATTATAAGCAAACTTTGTTTTTTCAAAGTTTATTAATAAAAATTCTGATCCTTGTCATGAAATAAAGATATATGTTTTGACATAGTCAATCCAAGCCAAGTCACATTACAATTTTATCAAGCTATTCTTCTTCCATGTGGAAAGTGTCCAAAACGTAAAACTAACTGTGAAAGACCTTTCCATGTGTTCAGGTAACTGTGTATGTTAATACCACAAAGCTGTGTACAATTCATTCATCTTCATTTCACATACTCCCTCTGCTGGAAATTAATATGAAGGTCCAGGGATCAGAGGAAAGATCATTAAGAGTGCAAGATACTTTAAAAAACCCCCTCTTGCTTCTTTTATGGAAAGATCAAACTTCTTTACAGACATTCCAGTCTGTATCAGTAAAACAACTATGTTGCAAGGCCATTCATACTGAAATCACTAAGATGTGGAAGGAGGAGCTAATGCTAATTAACTAGATAAATATTCCATATATACAAAATCTATCTGCGTTCTACTGTGCCATTTAAGATCTGCAAATATCAAAGTCAGATTAAATAAATATACAAAAACAAGCAACAGAGCTGCTGCAGTATATCTGGTGCTGATAGCCATGTGGCTTTCTCATACTTCAGGGCCTACACTGATATTGGTGAGATTTGTTGCTCTCAGAAGAAAGGAGAGGCATAAAATAAAAACCTCAGCTGTAGTACTTACCAGAGAGTACCCCATACCAACAGCTTTTTTTTCTGGTCAAAGACTGAAATCACCTGCTTTAACACTGACAGCAGAATCTTAACTCCGATTACATGTTGCTAAAGTTCAAGCTTTATTAGTGACTGAAAAGGAAAAAAAAAAAAAATTTTTTTTTGAGTGGAAACAGCAGGGCAAGTTCCATAGATCTATTCCATAGATAGTTCCTTTTACATACAATGAATTCTTCCTCCTTGGTGGGACTGTACTTGTGGTAATGGAGATACTGTTCTGTGTACTGAGTAATTCCTGTTTCTTCTAGTAAAAAGACTAAGGAGGAAGGATACAAGAGACACTGAATTTTTCCTTCTACAAACCCTGTAAACCAGTTAGGCCGAGGTAAAATAACTTCTACTGATTAATGATGACAGTTTCCATTACCATGGGTAAGCAAACTCAGTTGGAAACAACTCCATAGCCAGTGGCTAGAAATTAAAAATACGGCTGCAGGAGAGCATGAATACTTAAAAAAATACTATAGGATTCTTTGTTATACAAAATGGATAATTTTAGATGATTACAGAGTAGCTGAGAACAAGTTTAGCATGCTCTTGTTTCATATAAACCCACAAATTGTATTTTCAGGTTTGCCTGTGGAAAAATAGTGTGGTAAAAATCAATTTTTAAAAATGTATAAAAATCACAGTTGCAAATAAGTGTCACAAACACAAACAAATGATGAAGACATCTTTGGTGTGTGTTTCTTTCCAACCAAAATACTGTAATAACAACAAAGAAAATCACCCTACCAAGAGTAACCAACATTATGAGGAAATAGATACTACCACAAAAAGTATAAGCACATTTCAGTTTGGGCCTATTCAATAGAACTTCCTGGGTTTTGAAAAAAATTAAGGTGTGTTACAGATTAGGGAGCTTGCAACCAAAAGTAAAGAACTGTAAATACTCTGAGCTCTTTTCTTTACTTAAGGATGAAGCAAAGTTTCATATTCAGCAATAGTCTAAAGGTTTTTAGAACATACTATCAGAGCAGTACATACAACTCCCAGCCATACAAACACTGTTCAAGTCCTCCTGGGCTACTACTACAGGAGTTGCCAGCAAGCAGCTTTTTTTGTTAAACTAAAAGGCATTATTTGCAAACTTTAGTAAATTCAATTAATTCTTTTATTTCTTCTTTCTTTCAGTTTCTGTCTTTGTGTTAGGTCACGTGTAGAAGGGCTGGCACTACAGTGATACTGCTCTCTGAATATACTCACTGGAATGATTTTATGATGTTTTAACCACCAATATGTAAACTGCTATGTAAATAGCAATTAAATGCTGTCAGAAGTCACTTAAGTCTATATCCCATCACCATTGACAGAAGTTCCTTTGGCCTCATCTGAGCATCCCTTTGCAATTTGCCTGCAGGAAAACAAGGTTCTCATTTCCATAATGTTTTCTAAATAAAGGCCAACCTTAATAATAAAAGGCCATTACTTTATCAGACTACAAAAAGTAGGTTTATTACATCTTGATATTTATAACTTCATATTCCCTTAATGCCCTCTACTTAAGAATTTTAAAGCCCACATTGCTTAAGAATCTTGGGTTTTGCAGGGGAGCACCTTGTTACTGATGACTTTATGATCCGACATGGAAAAGCTCTCACTGTGGTGACTGAGGAATTACATCTTAGGACATAGGCCTCTCCTCAGTATATTCACTCCGGAAGAGCTCAAGTTTTATATGTTTTATGTTTACTTGGTCTCTCCTGATCTTCTGAACGACAGGGTATTCGTTTTATAGACTAAGATCACGTTTCTCAAACTTCTTTGTGATCTTCTTAAAAAAATCAGCGTGGCAATATGACTGCAAAACAACAAACCACTTTCCCATTTTCTGGGATGACAAGATGATCATCTCTCATCTGGGAGAAGTGCACAATGTGCCTTTTAGTAACTGCATAATGTGGAAACGGTTAATGCCATTGTGTCTGATCATGCAGTCTTCATTACTTGTAAGTAGTCCTATTAACACTGGTGATTGCTGGAATGACTTCTGTGGCTGTCCGCCAAAAAAGAACAAGGAATCAGGATCTATAAATTAAAATCAAGTCACCTGTACTGAAAAACCTTGTTGCTCTTACGGGAGATAATTCTAGAATTTATATTACAGAAAAAATATTTATATTTTACTTTTCCCCCCCCCCCAATATTCATCAAAATACTTTTACATGGTTTTTAAAGCTACCTGTTCCTAAAAAGCAACACAGAATCATCTACAGCTCATACCAACGGGTTTAAAAGGCAGTTAGGAGCCATCACATGGGCTGTGCTGTCTTTAATCATTACTCAAATATGACTGTTAATGTTTAGTAGTCAGATTATCACAAACCAAATTCCTATGAAGGTACATATGTGCAAGATGTATGGTTAAGCATTACCATGACTAGTGTGCCTTTGCTTTTAAAAAAACACCCTGGGGACCTTAAAATTCTTTTACGAAGATAGCAAGAAAGATGAATCTATATTTTAAAAATGGATCATTTAAGTGAATTAAACAGGAATTACTTCTCTATTTCAAAATACAGAAGTATAGATTTCCCAGATGATTTATATAAGAGAATTTTACATTTTCTCTTGCATTTGAAGTGTGAGAATATAGAACATAGACAAATGTTATGACAAGGTGTAGAAATTCTGAGCTAGTTTAAGTGCCAGTAATTATCACCAAACAGTACTCACTCATATTAAAGAACTCTAAGTAGAAACTTTGTGCAGTTTTAATAAAATTCTTGGAAGTTGAACACATCTCCAGTATATATGGTAACATAGAAAAGAATTACANGACCCTCTCCAACAGGTTCACATCTGTCTTGCGCTGAGGACTCCAGAGCTGGACACAGTACTCCAGGTGGGGTCTCACCAGAGCAGAGTGGAAGGGGAGAATCACTTCCCTCAACCTGTTGGCCATGCTTCTTCTGATGCAGCCCAGAAAGCCAACTGTATCCTGGGCTGCATTTGCACATTGTTGGCTCATGTTGAGCATTTCATCAACCAGCAGCCCCAAGTCTTTCTCCTCAGGGCTGCTCTCAATCCACTCTTTACTCAGCCTCTATTTCTACTTCAGATTGCTCCAACCCAGGTGCACGACCTTGCACCTGACCTCATTGAACTTCATGAGGTTGGCATGGAACCACCTCTCAAGCCTGTCAAAGTCCCTCTGGATGGCATCCCTTGATCCATCTTTATAGATGGATATCAAAATACTGGTATCTGCTGGCATTACTATCCTATATATCCAAATTAATAACAGTCAGGTTTGAAGGGGGGAAGAACCCCCAAACTCTTCCTATCTTGAGATGCCACAACATTCTCTCAAGCATAAAAGTACATCCAAATCATAAACCTGAACATAGACACTTTTCCCCCAGTAAAGTTTCATATTGTTATTTTCTTTCCCTTTTTTCATTTATATCAGCAACCTTTTAAAATTATGCACACTTTTAAAATAAAAGCAGACTATCATTTTTCCCTGATTACCAAGATGGACCATCTCACATTAATACAAGAGCTGGGAGAGGGGTGGGAGAAGCAGCTAGCTAGACTGATTTCTTCCCACAGAACAACATTAAGAGTGATGAAAACCCCTTGCAATTATTTGTGAAATAGAGTTAATGAAATTTAGCATTCAACATGGAAAAATGTTTAACTCTCCATATGGTGCACAGTCTTCACAAGCCATTGTGAATATAACATTATAAGTCCTTGAAACAAGAATTCCTGGAAAGAAAATCTTATTTGTTTTACATTAAGTGAGTACAGAAATACATTCTCATATTTCCTTATGCAAAATTTTAATGTTTTGGTTCTGAAAGCACTTTGAGTAGGCTCCCCAGTCTCTTCAACAGTCAATCCAGATCATCTGAAGGATTAAATTTTATTGTACAGAAGTGCCATAATGCTCCTTGAAATGAAAGGCAAGTTTTGGACACCTATCACTGAAGAAAATGAGACAGGTGTTTCTCACTAGGTCTGCAAGACAAAGGACAAGGCACATCCTTTTCACTTTACTGGAACAAGGAGTCTGAAAGACAGAGAAAAAGATGGAAGAATAAAGAGAAAGTTACTGTCCAATTTACTTCTGGTATCACATTCTCAATAAAACAAAAAGGTCATTTCCCATCACAGTCTGTCTGTAAAATAGCACCAAAACACTGGAGAGGAGAAAGGGTATCAATGGTGGTTCCAGTACTGCTGTCTCAGTACATTTCATGTACTGCAGAGTCAGACAGGAGCTGGGGAAGAACCCTCTCTACCAATGAGTTGTTGTTTCTACAGTATCTTTTTTGATCCCTGGTAGTTTGTCCTCGAGCAGTTGAAAAAAGAAATTTCACCACCTGGAATATAATTTCCAGTAGTATTCTGCTTTAAATACAACAGGAACTTAAACCTAGATCATGCTTCATCAGTTCCCCATATATCTATTTCAGAAGTCTTAATTCTGTGATTCTGCTGGATGATTACACCCCAATAGTCTGGAGAAGAGAAGGCTGAGAGGAGACCTTATTGCTCTCTACAACTACCTGAAAGGAGGGTGTAGTGAGGTGGGGATTGGTCTCTTCTGCCAAGTAACAAGTGATAGAATGAGAGGAAATAGCCTCAAGTTGAGCCAGGGGAGGTTTAGGTTGGACATCAGGAAAAATTTATTTACTGAAAGAGTGGTCAAGCACTGGAACAGGCTGCCCAGGGAAGTGGTGGAGTCACCATCCCCAGAAGAGTTCAAAAAACATGTAGATGTGACACTTCGGGACATGGTTTAGTGGTCATGGTAGTGTTGGGTTGACAGTTGAACTTGATGATCTTAGAGGTCTTCTCCAACCTTAATGATTCTATGGTTCTCTAACATTTGCATTCATATTCTCATCTATACTCTCAAGCAACTTTTTACATTGTTTTTTCTTTCATTCTAGTCTTGGTGAATTTTTCTGACTCTTCCTAGAGTTAGCTGGGAGGGAAATTATTTCATCATTCATAAATATTTCAGACATTTCTACTATTCTGTCTTTTTCTTGATACTGGCTTATAAGTCTTTGACATAAAATTTATCAAGAGCTTCAAGTATTCTGGACGTTAGAGCACTCACCCAGGTAAGTCAAATGTAAATCACTTACACAAAGCAGACAGACCCAGATTCAGCTCTCTGCTCGATCTCAGGAGAGCCTTATCAAACAGCTGTTTTATTCATCACTGCATCACTACACTACACAAACCTAATAAATTCTGCTCAGGTAAAATTTGAAACATAGCACAGACTGCCGAAGTTTCAGGTTTTATTGCACAGGTTTTTAAATAAAAACAACCCCAAACCACTTAGTATAGATAAGTAAGGCTGAAGCAACCCTAGTTCTTCCCACTTAGCCAAGAAAGTATAACAAAGAGCTGGACTGAGGAAAAAAAATATGAATTATATTAATATCTTGAGCACTCAAAAATGCAAAATAATTAATCAGAAAAAACCCTCTAGTTCATTTGCACCCAAAAGCTACATTGATTTAGTTGAGAAAGATTTAGCTTAAACCAGCTGAAGATTTTAAGCAAACAAAGTATTTATACCTGGCTCACATATTTTTGGTAACAAAATTAAACATTTCCAAATGATACAATGCTTATTTCAACAAATTTAAGAGCTGCGCTGCACTCAGACTAAGGAGGAATAGCTGTGGTTCTATCAGAGGAAGGAAGACTCTCTGTGCTTGCAATCGAGGACTGGCAACAGCTCCACCACCACTGTCCCGCACAGCTCTGTTTTCCTACCAAGGTCACCAGAACCAGCTCACTGACTTGAGGAAACTTGTCTCGTATCCTTAGGACCTATGTACTTGGAGGAGCCTTTGATAATCAAGTGCCAAAGGTAGTAATCTCAGTTAAGAAACTATTAAGAAAATTCATCTTGGAAGTACATAGCCATCTCAAAAGCAGGAATTACTTCCTGCAAGTCATGAATTGAGCCTTTTTCCCCCTCAACTGGCTTTCTTTTTTTTTTAAGGCATCAATCTACTAAAAAAGTGCAACAAGCATGCAGTTACCAAATATGAAACTAAGCCAAGACTGAAATTGGCAGGGGAGTAGTTATTGTAGAGGCTCCATTTCATTGGTTGTTAAAAGGAACACTGGGCTCGCTCCTCCTCAGGGTTACAAGTATTTGAAGAACTTTAAAAATACATTCATGTTTCTTGTAAAAAAATGCACATATCTAGAGTAAAAACTATTTTGAGTAGAAGAAGAAAGGCTGGATAGTTAAGAGCTCTTATGTATGAAGGACATCCACCTACACCTGCACAAAATGGTGGCAAGTCGAGTAGAGATTTTCTGCAGCATGATTTCTATCACTGTTTTAAGAATTCGTAACTATAGCATTCCAGTGCAAGTAGTTGCTATTAACCATATTGTAATTGGATACAGCTCAATAAAAGAAAATAAAAGGAGTATCATCAAAAGATTGTGGTCCTGAATCTTCTTGTAACTTTTCTTGGAGCAATGTAATTCCATGGAATTCAGTCAATATTTCAACAAGAAATATCAGAGGTCATCTGTTTATTTTTTAATTCTTTTTTTCCCCTTCAGTGTTTGGAACTTAAATGTTGTTGAACCATTTGCTCATCCAGGGACCAGTCCAGAGACCAATCAGGAGATCGATGATGGGAATGTTCAGGTGATGATGTTCTTAATGTAGAGCTTAACTGATATGAGACTGTACAATTCTGGCGTCGAAGCTCCTGCACAGCACGTTCCCTAAATAAACATTATTTTACAGTGAGATGAAGCACTTTTCAAAAACCATCAAAATAATCTCATAGGCATTATCATATTTTTTTTCTATTTAAGATTGTCAGCTTTTTTATTTTATTTTAGAAGGAGATGTGGTGTTCATCATATACTTCTCTGAAAGACTCCTTTACTCAGATTTAGTTCTACATATCCCTTGTCTCTATTTTCCCTAAAAGACAGAAGCTAGCCATGGCTGCTGCAGCCTAAACTCTAAAAATTGTTAAAATCTCCAAGGAGGAAGATCCTAATATTAAGGTTATTCACAAGTCTGCAACATAAGGACAATCACTAAAATTCACAATGATATTAATGTAAGAACAGTGTTGCTTGTGGTGGTGAGTTGGCAAGGCCAGTGGACCAGAGTCCATCTGAAGTGCCCTGACACTGGTGGATATTTAAGAGATGCTGAACTCCCCAGTGGGAAAGTTGTAAAATGGTAGTCCAGTCATTTTGACTGCAAGGGGTGGGGGCCTGGATACTGGATCAATCTGTAACTCCTGCATCTGGGTGTCTAGGGAGGAAGTATGTAGGACTGGATAATATACTGGAAAATTCTGGAAGTACATACTCATCTGGGATCCTGGTTTCAGGCTGCCAATTGTTTACACAAGGACAATCTAGTCTGGATTGGGTTGGGAAATTAACGGGATGGGTAGCTGCAACAACCCCCGAGTTTCAATGTATAACCCCAGTAAAACCTGGACAATGGTTCATTATAAATGAACGGGTGTTTTGGGAGGATAGTACTGACCCAGGGTGGACAAAAGGACTCCAATTTGCCCAAAACCTTGCCAATAACGGTATAACAAAGACTGTCTGTATGGTAGTGAACTGAAATTGACCCCCAGTGTGGCTTAGCCACTTCCACAGACCTATCTAGGAGTGGACCACTGAAACAGATCACCAAAACCTGCCAGAGAGTGATCAGATCCATCACCAGCTCGTGAAGCTGAATCTACAGAAGATTCTGAAAGAAAGTGCTTGCTCTAGCACTAAGACCTCAGTGAGACAGTAACAGTCTTACACCTAGCTACAAACATCCCACAACCCTATGCCCAGGGAGGTATCATATGCACTGTGAAGACCAGACCTACAGAATCATAGAATAGTTTGGGTTGGAAGGGACCTTTAAAGGTCATCTAGCCCACCCCCCCTGCAGTCAGCAGGGACATCTCTACCTAGATCAGGTTGCTCAGGGCCCCATC